>SSNP01000006.1:8958343-8987025 GCA_006937955.1 Pachypanchax playfairii
CCCCTACACACACACACCTCCTCTTACTCCCTCTAAATTTAGACTGAACTTACAGGAAGGTGAAAAGAGGAGAAACAATGTGTGTGTGTGCAGATGAATTATCTTTGTGGCTGTGCGCTGATAATTACTACATACCCCCAGCACGGGTTAACGGTAATTAATTGTTTTAATTCTAGTTTTGGGGTCGTGAAGGAGAGAGTTGTTTAATTGCATGTTGTGCATCTGTAAATACTTGGAGTGGGCAGATGAAAAGAGGCGGTCGGTGGTGAGATATTGGTGGACGGAGGATTCAGACATGGCGGCTGCCCACTCGTACGTTATGTTTATGGACTAATCTCGGGAGGGCAGACTGCCAGGGAAGCAATGAGGCCTAACTATCTGTCTCTCTGTCTACGAACACGCCTCCCTCTGACCTCCTCTCCTCCTTCCATCCACTATCCACCTCAAATCCCTCCGTCACACCTCAGGTCGCTGTCACAGTTTTAAGTTTGGTGTCTTTCCTTTGAAAAAATAAAACTAGTAAACTTCAGGAAACAATTAAAGCAAAGCAATGGAGCTAAAGCCTGCAATAATAGAGGCACCGTGAGGAGAAAACTGGGAGGAGTACAAAAAGAAGAGGAATAGTGGAAGAAGGGGAAGGAAGGGGGGGGGGGGTCTGCTGTCAGAATGGAGTAAAAGTTGTGGCTTCTGAGAAGAAGTAGATTTCAGGTGGAGGTATGAGGACACCAGCTGGTTGCAGCAGCAAACTGCAGCTTTGTCAAACTCATGATGGAACATCAGATGAATTTTAAAGACAGTGATGGATGTGACGTTTGAGTCCTAATAACGTTTGTCATTTTACCACCTCGTGCTGAACGTGGGTTTTGTTTTTAAATCTTTCTGAGGATAAATCATCTAATTATTACCAATTAAAAGACCAGGACCTGGATCTGACAGTCCTCTTTATTCTGTTTTGGTACAGCTGAGATCTGAAGTCAGGAAGTTACTCAACTAGGTCCTGGTTCTTCTAACTGGCTCCAGTCCAAGGTTTATGTTTAAGGTAAAGCTGAGTCATTGATTTTTATCTTTTTTTTTTTGTTTTTGGTCTTTCTCAGTCTTTGGGGACAAGAATACACGCTGTAAACAGCTAAAACTGACTCCTTTAATACTGGCGAATAGCATTCGCTCAATAGCAATCCACCGGGGTTGTGCTCCTGTCCGTCAATATGCATTTTTCATTTTATTCCTGTTGCCATTTCTCACGTCCACTCCAGTGAAAAATGATATTTATATGTTATATATATATATCTGGCTCCATATTCTCTGGTGGCATCAGCGAGTCACTAACTTTGTCTGACATGTAGAGCTGGGCGGGAGGTGAACAGTGAGCTCCTGCTGCCTGCTGAGATGAAACAAAACGGGCGAGAGAAATGAAACGAATCAAAAGAGTTATTTTGTGAATCATAAAACCAAAACATGGAGCTGACAGTTGATATCATCTCCAGAGATGTGGGGTGGTGGTGGTGGGGGGGGGGTCTACACGGTTAAGGGAGATGTCTGTGAGGGCCTTCAAATGCAGACCTCCTTCACAGTAAGAACAACATGATAAAACAGCTAAACACTATTTTAAAAGTAGCACAATATCGTGATAGTTTTACCACAATATCACCATGCAGGTGGATCACATAGGTACTGCAAATGGATTGGATTTGACAATTTCCCAGGTTAGAAGGCGCTTGACATCATGACATATTTATTGTGTAGAATCTGCAAAATGAAAGTCAAGTGTCCAAGCCCCCATCTCACACCATCACCTGGAGCTAACGCAGCTAACACTGAGTTCACATGGCAGGATTTCCATGTCGATTTTCCCCTTTTTTCGGGACGGCTCTTAAAGAGGTCCTTCCATTAAAAACAGTTTTTCTGAGGTTTCTGTTGAATATTTTAGCTCCACATTTGTTCTTACCTTCATAGTGGTCTTTCAGTTTTAATCTCTCAAACTACGCAGGTGGCGATAAAACCCGAGTTCTCCCGAGTCCGAACGGCCTGAATCTGTTTCATCACAACTCCTTTGTTCGTTAGTATTCATCGGCTCCCGCAGTTCAAACCACGCCTAGCATGCTGCTGGCTAAAAGCTGTAGCATAACATAGCAAACAGGAAGACATGAAGTCTGACGTTGCCATGTGCAGCGGGGCAGGAAACAGTATTCTTTGCTCTCATAGGCTAGTTTGTTAGCCAATCAGACTCCAGTAAATTCGAATAATGAATATGAATGAGCTGCTGACGAAGCAGCCTGACGGAAGGAGCCGGAACCACCCGAATTTTGACGCAGACAGATTGAAAGGTCTGTTAATCAGTGTTTCCTGACATTTTTTTTAGATATAAAATGTTTCATATTACTGGTTAATACTTAAGAAATAACCACAAAGTCCTGAAATGTGTATGAAATGGCCTCTTTAAGATAATCCTAACCCATATTTCTGCCGTGGGTGTTAAGAGCGATACGAGCTCGGTAAGACGTTCGATCACAAATTGGAATATCCAACATTTTGGATTGTCTTGGCGTGTGTGGTGGGCTGCAATGACAACTGATCATGCAGCCAGCTAAGTGCAATCAGTAAGCTAGGTGACGGGGCGTGTCTTCTCCTGCCATGTGAACCATGCTTAAAAGAAGCTAAAACTCAGAACCAGCACTCTCTTCACCACTTCGCTAAACTTCCAGCCGACTAACAGTTAAAACAGAAATCTATCACTCATTTCATTTCCTACTGAATCAACCCCCTAAGAATGAGACGCCAATTGAATTAATTGTTGTAAGATTCACAGCTCTAACGAGTCAGCAGATGTTAACTGGTTGTGTCTTTGAACATGAGCTGCTTTTACCAGTTTAACTTTATTCTGTCTTAACCGGGAGGGGGTCCATCTACTGTCTATGAGGCATCACTTACTTTTCAAAATAAGAGCCCTGGCCTTGTGCAGAACTTAAAACAGGATGAAAGATAATTGATACAACATATGGTCTCAGTTTGGAAACAGTAAAAAACAAAACAAAAACAAAAAAACAGTATGATTACATGTAGGGATGCACTGATACTGATACTAGTATCGGGGCCGATTCATTCCAACGTATTCGTGTTGGTAAATCATTTCACACCATGAAATGACTTAAAATGTAGAAACTCTGCAAAAATTTCACGGAAAATGTTTATTTTTCACTTAAAATTTTAGTTTTGTGGTTATTTTTATTCATATTTATTTTTTTATCAAGTCCACCATTATTTATTGTAACAAGCAGAGAAGAAAATAATACCTGTATTCCAATTCATTCTAGGTAGAAGTATCAGCAAGTACTCAGATCCAAGTATCGGTTTGAAAACAGTGGTGTCGTTGTATCCCTGATTAAATGTGACTGAGTAAAATGAGGAATAATGATTACAACTAATAACTGATATTATATACTTCCTTGCAAATGTCATTCAAAATCTGTCACCAACCCAATGACAGTATATACTGTAGAAACTGTATCATTGTTATATCATCAGAGGGTGAATGTGAATATTCCAAAGGACTGTAATTAATCATGGAGTATTAGATTCCCAGTGTCCTTGATGCCCAAAGTCAGATGACAGAGAGCAAAAGCACATAAAAAGCCATATGAATGTCACGATAACAGAAAGATGTGAAAAATCCACATGTTCCATCATCACTGGGATGTTTGGAATTGTATACATATTAGATTAAATTATATATTATTATTAAAAATGTATATTATTTTTCTTTTATGGACAGTTTTTTGTTGTTTTTTTTGGGGGGGGGTGTATAGGGTATCTGTAATCCAGCATATGTGTATTTGAACTTGCAGTGACTAAAGTTGGGAATATTTTTTGAAAATAAATGTGAAAGCAGAGTTTTGTGGTGTAAAATGACTGTCAGCACTTTGTATGTTACAGAAAGCCTCAACACAAGCGCCTAGAGAAGATATTAAACACAACGCTGTAAGCAGAGGAGCTTTATGGTTCGGTAAGACAGAGACAGAGAAGATGATCCTCAATCCTAAAACCTCATCTCCCCTTTGGCCTTCTGTCAACCTTTATCCTTACTGCTGGTCACCCACTGTTTCATCCCCTCACTCACTTTCTCCCCTCGCCACCTTAAAGCCTGGCTTTTCCTCCAACACACACACACGACACCACATCAGGACCCTGAAGACTACATCTTAGACCCAAAGCTGTCTCCAAAGTCAATCCCTGCGTTGACGAAATCGGGCGAAAGGCGGCATTGATCAGACAGATTGGAGACGGCGCTGCAGAGAGGGAGAAGTGAGACCGAGGATCTCGCTACTCTCCCACGCCACATCTCCTACCCCTATGATGACATCACAACGGACAGAGACCTTCAAGCTGTGGCTGTGATTAAGCGCGATTAGTATTGTCTGGAGCTGACAGATCACTGAGGATTTGAAACCTCAGAAGAGCTTTTTGGGTGTTGAAAGTTGGAGAATACGAACAAGCCTGGGGATGATTCAGTGTACAGACTGTTTCTGTGAACAGACAGCAGAAGAAGAACAACAACCTTATCAGCCTAAAACAGTAAATCTAGTCAAACTGCTTTTACAATTATCATTTCTTTAAATTGTTTCATAATTAAAATATTTTGTTCCCATTTTTCTCTTTTTGCTAGAAACTTTTTTTGTCATATTTTGCATGTTTTTAGCACTTTTTTTTCCACAAACCAGGTCTGAGTGGTAAACCGGTTCGTACCAAAAACCGGTGTTTATCTTGGTTATGATAAGAATTTTTCACATACTGTTATACCAGCGAACTGCCAAGACAACGTTCGGAACGTTTGCAGTGGGAATATATTTCTGCGTGGATCAATTTCAGTGCTACACGCTAAGATCACACGTGAAAGTTTTGAATGAAGAATGGCTGCTGATGGGGGCTGTAACAGAGGCTGTACAACAAAAACATGGTACTGTGCATATGACAGTAAAATGGGCTATTTAAATTTTAATTTGAATCTAATGCAGTCACTCTTTACTTATTAGAAGATGATGTGGGTAACATTGGTTGTCTAAAAAAAATACAGTCAAATGCCATAAAACTGATACCGCCATACCGCCCAGCCCTTCCACAACTTTAATCAGCATTCAACCAATAGAGGTTCTCTAAATTTTGAAAAATTTAAGAATGTTTAGAACATTCAAAGTACTCTTATTTTTCATGCACATTTCAATGCAAAATCTGTAATTTTTCAATTTGCAATTATATCCATATTATAGCTACTCTAAGAATTGCACAATATTGTTTTATAATTTTTTATACTGTTATAATTATGGTAACATGTTGAAGATACTCTTTTTCTTATTTATTTTTTCATCTTTTGTTGTAACATTGTGTGTGCTCTGTTATGTTGTTTGTTTGTTTATATATATCTGATGCTGCTGTTACAACCAAATTTCCCCTTGTGGGACAATAAAGGATTATTCTATTCTATTCTATCAAAGATGTTTTCTTATTATCTTTATACAATATCACTTCCAATAAAAAGGCATAAAAGTCTTGATTCTTTTCACAATCTTTAAAATGTCCCCAAACTTAACAAAGACACTTTAACGATGATTTGGACACAAGAAAAAAATACAGGTTCAACAAATCTTTGTATTCACCAAAACTAACTTGAATATTGAGATCAGGCCATCGAGCAGATTTTCACTCATTTTGATAAACTCATTAGTTTCTAAAAATAAATCAGGTTTTAGTTTGACATTTTCTCTGTTATTTATTTTTCATGGTGTTTTGATGTTCTACCACCAGCTCGATCAGCTTCAGCAACTACATTTGCATAAAGGTCAATTTTTTTTCCTGAGAATCCCTTAATTAGTCATGTGTTAAATAATAAGACACATTGGTTTTATTTTCTTTCTGCTGTCATTATTTAAAAAGTGACCTTTTTCTGAAACATTTTTTCTGAAAAAATATTGTTAATTTTACATTGTCACAAACTTTTATTTTTCTTGGCTTTGTGAGAATTTTAACTAATCCAATTTTGTTTTATTATTCTTTTATGTATTTACTGTTGTTCTGACTGTCCTATTCCCTGTAAAGCGCTTTGGTCAACTGTTGTTGTTTTGAAATGTGCTATACAAATAAAATTTAATTGAATTGAAAATGGGTCAAAAATAGATTTTTTTTTTTTTTTACTTTACTGGTGAATCCATCAATATTCATGGTAAAAGTTGAGAATATGTATAAAAAAAAAAACATGAAAAAAGAATAACGGTCATGAAACAAATGTAATTAATGTAACTGCACCCCATCTACATTAGCTGAACAAGTTACTTCACCCATCATTTACACCAGACGCGTCAGCGGTGTGTAGTGTTTTGCTCGTGAAAGCAGCCGTGTGTCCCAACCGGGAGCGTTTCAGACGCGTTGCTCTCGCGAATGCGTTCCATCCAGCTGGTCCTTTATTTTGAAACGTCCGGATACGAATGCCTAATTTCCTGTCTGGTCCAAACTGACCTGCTGAGCTTCACGCATTTTAGAATCGTAGTGCATGAAAAATAGACCTGCCATGTAAAGTCTGCGACACTATGTTTCTGAAACACGTCTGATTCGTGTTGCTTCGCGTCCAGTGGAAACGATCCTACTGACTTTAACAGCAGCTATCAGCCATGTATTACACTTCACTGATGTTACACGTCTATTACGCGTCCATTGTAAATGAGGAGTTATTGTCCACCATGTTGTAGAGTTTTAGAGGTGATGGGGTGCTGTATAGTTCTACACAGTGACACAATGAAAGTGTGTTAGTTTAAAGAGGTCCTTCCATTAAAAACAGTTTTTCTGAGGTTTCTGTTGAATATTTTAGCTCCACAGGTGTTCTTACCTTCATAGTGGGTGAAAACAGCTCAACTCTTTCAGTTTTAATCTCTCAAACTAAGCAGGTGGAGATAACACCCGAGTTCTCCTGAGTCTGAACGGCCTGTATCTGTTCCGTCACAACTCCTTTGTTCGTTAGTATTCATCAGCTACCGCAGTTGAAACCACACCTAGCATGCTGCTGGCTAAAAGCTGTTAGCATAAAGACGTAGCAAACAGGAATAGACTACATGTGCTGTTGCCATGCGCAGCGGGGCAGGAAACAGTATACCTTGCTCATAGGCTAGTTTATTAGCCAATCAGATTCCAGTAAATTCGAATAATGAATATGAACGAGCTGCTGCCGAAGCCTGACAGAACCAGCCAAATTTTGATGCAGACAGATTGAAAGGTCTGTTAATCAGTGTTTCCTAATGTTTTTTAGATATACAATGTTTCATATTACTGGTTAATACTTAAGAAATAACCACAAAGTCATGAAATTTGTAAGAACTGGCTCTTTAAAGCATAAACATACTTTAACAGCAGGATGGAGATCGTTGCAGTGACAAAAAGAACACTGACACTTTCTGGCGAAGTATAAAACAGAGCAGGGAGAAATCCGGGGGTGGGGGGGGGGCTCAGCTGGCCACACAAAGTGGGGATGACACAGTGATTGTGGTCAACCTCTCCGTTCACCCCAAACATGATGAAGCTTTCTGCTGTCTCAGAGGAGAGAATCACATTGGCAGGACTTAAGAAGTCTGAACAACAAACCCTCTTTATACACACACACACACACACATTCAAAAAAAGACTTTCATCTTTCCAAACACTGTAGTGAGTACGCCAACAGTGTCAAAGTGCTGACTCGCCTGCCTCCCAGTTGGTCCCGCCCTGCTGTCGACGAAGCATGTCCTGGTAGATAAAGCAACAAATGTAATGGAAACAGAAAACGAGGGGAGAGATACAGAGATGGAGGCAGCGACGGACCACGGAGGGCTATAATTAGTAAGTGATTAACGAGCAGGCATTAGACAGGTCCCACATCATTGATTGTGATGTTGTGCAATGCTGCTGCAGTAAAAACAAACCGGCCCAGAGAGAAAGAGGTATGAGGTCACAGCTCTCTCTCTCTCTCTCACACACACACACACACACACACACACACACACACACACACACACACACACACGTGTTTTGGTATCCTTATGGGGACCGTCCATTGACTTCCATTGATTTTAGTAACTAGATTTATACCTAACCCAAACCCTTTTACTAACCTTAACCATTACTGATCTATAACTAACCCTAAGACTAACTAAAACTCTATTCACACCATACCTATAAACCTAACCCCTAACCCTAAAAAGGGGAATCCCCCTCATGGGGACCAGGCTTCGGTCCCCACAAGAACCCTTGGACCCCAGAAAGATAGTAAAAGTCAGGAAACGGGTCCCCAGGAGGTCAGAAATACAAACCCACACACACACACACACACACACACACACACACACACACACACACACACGTGTTTTGGTATCCTTATGGGGACCGTCCATTGACTTCCATTGATTTTAGTAACTAGATTTATACCTAACCCAAACCCTTTTACTAACCTTAACCATTACTGATCTATAACTAACCCTAAGACTAACTAAAACTCTATTCACACCATACCTATAAACCTAACCCCTAACCCTAAAAAGGGGAATCCCCCTCATGGGGACCAGGCTTCGGTCCCCACAAGAACCCTTGGCCCCCAGAAAGATAGTAAAAGTCAGGAAACGGGTCCCCAGGAGGTCAGAAATACAAACCCACACACACACACACACACACACACACACACACACACACACACACACACACACACACACACACACACACACCATCTCTCTCACACACACACAGACACACACACACACACACACACACACACACACACACACACACGTGTTTTGGTATCCTTATGGGGACCGTCCATTGACTTCCATTGATTTTAGTAACTAGATTTATACCTAACCCAAACCCTTTTACTAACCTTAACCATTACTGATCTATAACTAACCCTAAGACTAACTAAAACTCTATTCACACCATACCTATAAACCTAACCCCTAACCCTAAAAAGGGGAATCCCCCTCATGGGGACCAGGCTTCGGTCCCCACAAGAACCCTTGGACCCCAGAAAGATAGTAAAAGTCAGGAAACGGGTCCCCAGGAGGTCAGAAATACAAACCCACACACACACACACACACACACACACACACACACACACACACACACACACACACACACACACACACACACACACACACACACGTGTTTTGGTATCCTTATGGGGACCGTCCATTGACTTCCATTGATTTTAGTAACTAGATTTATACCTAACCCAAACCCTTTTACTAACCTTAACCATTACTGATCTATAACTAACCCTAAGACTAACTAAAACTCTATTCACACCATACCTATAAACCTAACCCCTAACCCTAAAAAGGGGAATCCCCCTCATGGGGACCAGGCTTCGGTCCCCACAAGAACCCTTGGACCCCAGAAAGATAGTAAAAGTCAGGAAACGGGTCCCCAGGAGGTCAGAAATACAAACCCACACACACACACACACACACACACACACACACACACACACACACACACACACACACACACACACACACACACACACACACACACACACACACACACACAGAAAAATGTGTTTGTTCTCACTGCAAAACACATCAAATAGTCATTAGTGAGAACACAGAAGTAAAGCACATTGTGTCAGACTTCAGAGTACTGGGTTTATCTGTGATGTATTTTAATGTTGTTACAGTATTTTGGGTGTTTTTATACTAGTCATGGATCCTGGACCTGATGGGGTCAAAAGTTCCTGAGCATCAAATATCAAAAACATTTAAGATTTAAGAGTAAAATGTTGATCAGTAGCTACATGACGTCATCAAATGCAATAGTGTGTCAGCAAAGGACGTTTTGGTTAACAGACACTATTTGTATGAGTCATGTGTTGACGCCCAGACAAGGTCAAACCCCCCCACTGCAAACCAAAGCTAGGCAGTTAGCTTTGACACACAAATATTAGATCAAATTAGAATAAACTTGACTTGAAAGGAGAACTGCTGTCGTTTCAATTGGCCATGAAGAGTTTGAGGAATCTGCAGGATGAAAGACGCACATGTGCAGCCAGTTATACTGAACATGTTTCCTCCAGATCAGCCTCCAGTCAGGGCTCCAACTACCAACCCAGCCTTGGTTTTTAACCAGCACTGGCCACCGTTATCTGTTTTATCAGTGCTCCAGAACACTCCAGAACAGAGGTACTGCGTGTTCTCCTTCATCCACCTAAACTAACATTTCATTTCCAGCTGAATCGTCCTCGACCGTCGCTCCAACTCCAACTGGCAGAAGTCTGCAGCTCATATCAGAGTTGTAGCAAACAATCACGGCGACTGAATCCTTCTGTTGGCTATGAAATAAAGTGGTACAGACTTTGTTGTTTTAGTGTATATAAAAGAATTATAACAGATTAAATAATTCTTTTTTAATTAAAATTAAATTTAAGATAAATTATATAAAAAGAGGTTGTTCTGGAGTTCATTACCAGAATTTTTCAGAAAGTGTATCAAGTAAATTTGGGATTTGTTAATATTTAATGATACATTTAATTAGCTTCAACTGTTGTGTAAAATGTAAATAAACACAGAACTCAGTGATCTACAAATCACACAAACGACATATCAGATGTTTTATCGTATGTTAATAAATTAGTGGTTAAATGTTCCTTCAGTCTACTTGTGACAATTTATTTTTCACTGTTTTTTGTCACCTCTGTTCACACTTCAGAGCTATGAAATGATCAAATATGACACATTAGCCTCGTTTACATGGACACAATCAAATTGAAAGCCTGATCAGATCATGTAAACATGCCGATCAGGTTATTTACACTCATTCAGATCAGAATGGGTGGGTTATGCCGATAGTTGATCTGATTACTGCACATGTAAACACTTCATCCAGATGTGGGTCATGTCTGAAACGTTCTGCGTTGACGTATCTTTCGTTGGTGTTTACAGACGCTGGATGAAAACATGGCAGCATGAAACAAAACTAGTCAGTTTCAGACACAAATGTTACTGTTAATACTGCTCCATTTTAAACGAACGCAGCCATGTTTGTTTACAACGGAAGTCTGCTGCTTCTTCTTCTACGGCCATTTACGGTGTTTCGGCTCGTTCTGCGCATGTCAAAATGAGCTAACCCGATCAAACATGTGGCACATTTAAACGCAGCTAATGTTTTATTGAAAATATATTCCAGGTTTATGAGATTGACTCATCTTTACATTCTGCTTTAATTTACATTATAAACAACGTCCCAACTCTTTGGAAAACAGGATTGTACAAACACAACATGCAGGTAAAGTTGGTTCTTCTTGAACTACATGTTCTAGAATGAAAACAAAGAATCGTGGCTATACTCATATGATTTTCTTTGACAACAGCTGCAGTTTGAAACTGGATTTTTAAGGACAGTAACAATAAACAAGACTGAATATTGATAAACAGATTCACAGACTCCACCAAATGAACTCTGACTCTTTGAATTTGGTGTACGCACATAAATTAACTGTGTCACTGTTCTTCTAAATATAAATACGACCTCAATGCTGATTTTAAAATGGATGAATTATTATTATATTATTTAGAGAGTTAAAAAGTTTAATCAACCTCTTGAAACTCTTAAAACCACCAACATGTGATCAATCAAAAACAAAACCATCACACTGAGTCTGTAATCATGGCAGCTTCTGTAGTTTGAGTTTCAAACTCCTACTGTCATGTTGAAGAAGGACATAACTGAGAGAGAAATGCTGATGAAGGCAATCAGAGACGAGAGTCCTTCCTCACCCCGACTTCCCCTTGCTGCGGTTCTTTTGTAGCGATCTGGTCAGGAGCCAACATTAATGTACTTTACTGTACGGTTGGGTGGCTGCTGGAGACCGTCACGCTTCTTACTCTGTCCTTGCACCCTATTTCTAACTTTGCCAAGCTAATAACGATGACAATGAGACGGATTAGGACAAAAAAAATGAAAAAAAGAAGGAGCACTTAAGAGTTGGCTCGGCTGCCGTTGGTGCAGTTTTCAGACGGAAGAAACTTTAAAGAAAAGTGCGAGTATTCCAAGGTTTTTTTTTTTCAGGCACTTACCTTTTCGTTGTTGTAGTAGGCCAGACTCTCACCATCAAATCTCACCCACCTCCTTTGAAAAACACAATTTCTGTCGAGAAAAGGCAAAGTAGAGCAATAAGTCACATGAAAAGTCCAACAGAAGACAGCGAGGTGATAATGTGTTCTGTGAAGCTCCTCAAATTTTATTACAAGTGCCATCGATTCATTAATGTCAAGTGTTGTATCAACAGCTGTTGATTATCATAATCAAAATAAATGACCATGTTGGGTTGGAATATTTAACGGCCTCGGGGCAGTTTGCCAAGCCCGTCCAGATCAGGTGATGAAGGAGACTATAAAAAGAAAAGAAACTGATTGATGGCTCGGCTTCTCAGTAACAGTGACGTATGTTGTTCTCACAGTTTCACCAAAGAGACCAAACCAAGTGTTCTCTACAGCGTATCTCAATAACATCGTCCTCACTCACAGTTTTATATGTAAAACAGCTGGAGCAGCATCAGCTTGTGGTGACGGGCAGGGTGATTTCTGGCTTTTTACACTAAAATAAAGTTCAACTTTTCATTTCCTCATAAAGTTCCTGTTAGTTAGAGATCTTTGAAATAGGCCTGGGCGATACATCGATTCAATGGATTAATTTAAATTTTTGGTTGTAGGGGATTTAAAATGTAAGTAAATTGAGTTTGCGTGTAATGGCGCATTTCGGCTCCCGAGACCTTCCGTAGCGTTGCTTTCACAGAGCAGTATGGCAGGCAAAAACAACAACGTTGTAGCACACACGTAACAGCAACAGGAAGCGACAACATGGTGGCAACCGGTGAGAGTGGGACGTCTGTTCCCAAGAAATAAAATCATGTGTTGTTTGAAACTGGTATGAGTTTACTGCAACAGACGTGCAGCAAGAGATCCCAAAGTCTGTCTAAAGCCCATCTCAGTCAAAGGCAGCAGCACCACAAACTCATTCTAACACCTGAAACAGAGACATCCAGCCAAATATGTAAAACGTCGGTCTGACCGAGACGAACAGAACCGTAGTGACCAACAAAACTTAGCTAAAAACAGCTAACTGTAGCAGAATCCTTTGCAGGTAGAAAGCAGCACATACGGAGAACACATGTTGTACTTATTGCTTTCCTTAATAAGCAGAGGGAAAATCATTTAAAAAAAACTCATAAATCAAATTCAAACAAACAAAATCTGAGATTTTTATTTTTAGGCCATATCATCCAATCCCATTTTAAAATCAGTATCAGCCAAAATCCCTATTCTGCAGGCTGGAATCAGAAACCGATAAAGTAAAGATACTAAATGATTGCAGAGAGTAAGGACGGGTCTAAAATGTCATATTTAGTCACAGTTGAGCATCAGACTTTGGGAGCTGAAAATAAGCTAACAGGCGCTAATAGAATGAAATGCTACAATCTGTCCGAGCGACTGTTTCACACACAAACAGATACAGTTTATCAGAGCACCTGGCAGAGAAACACTGACTGAAATATTTAAACCTGTCTAATTCAGACTGAGATCATGTGCTTGCATCTGCACAGAGTTACCGTGTAGGTTACAGTCAAACTCACCCTTGAGGTGACAGCTTGTCCAGCCAGCCCACTTTCAGCACCTGTTGTTTGGGGGCTCCATAGAAACAGGCGTACGGAGAAATATCAGGCAGTTTGTTTCTGTTGATGGCCCCTCCAGCTTCTACATGCTGGGCGTAGACGTCGCACTCCACCATGATCATGGATTCGTCTGGAGGAGCAGAAAACGCTGGAGCCACAGAAGAAGAGTCAGCGGTCAAGGCAGGACTTGGGTTCAAACTGGCTCGTGGCAACAAGCCGGCACACTCGTTCACTGTGGAGTACTCGTCTCCGCCTTCGACGCTCAAGGCTGGTGGATTTTCTTTGTCACTCCTGCATGAACATGAAAAGTATTACAGATGCTGCCATATTCTTTAAATACAGTGATGAGGGCATGATGTGTGAAAGTGTTGAGAAATAACTAGATGCAGACCTGCCAACCTTGTCAAAAAAAATTTGAGTATCACTTGGGTTGTGCAGCTTTTTCTTGCAGAATGTAGCAATACATACACACTATAGGCTATTTATTGGACTTAATATTTACTCTACACATTTCACATCAAATGACCACTTTGGTTGTAAGATTCAGATAATTTATTAAATGTTTGATTTTCGTCAATGAGGTTAAGAAAGAAGACTATTTTGCCCTCCCTTCTCTGTTAATACATGTGATGATTAGTGATCAATGGTCGCTGCTGTGCGCTGAACACTGATAAAGCGACACACAAATTTCGTCCATGTGCTCGTGCATGTATCGTTCACATGCAGGCTAGCGACCCCAGCCCAGTCGAGGACCAATCAGCAGAGGTTTCATTGACGGACCGCTCGTTGCCTCCCGCGTAAGGTTATCAAAGCGATAGCGATGGGTTATGGAGGTCGTTTGTCGCCTCCCGTGTGTTGAGTCCATAAGTTTACACATAAAGGTTCACATTCACCGAAGGCTGGCCGGTCTGCTGACACACACAGACCCGCACACGCGCGTCCTCACACACATCGAGAGAATTTACCTTTTTAAATGCCAGAAAAACAGCGAGTAGGGAACCGGAGGATGGAGAGAAGGAGTGGGCAGCAGGACACAGGACAAAGCGGGGGGGCGGGGAGGCGGGGGGTGTTACGCTGTAGGTTAGGCAGACTTTGTTTTCTCTGCTTTTCTGCGATGATTGGCTGAAACTTCTTCACCACGCTCCAGCATTTTTTTTTTTTACAGAACTCACGTGTGCGCAGCTTTTAGCGTAGTTTATAGGGGCGAGTCGTACCCGCGTATTTAGATGTCAAATTGCGTACTTGCTACACAAAATGCGTCCAGGTTGGCAGGTCTGCTAGATGTAGGTGATGTTTTAATCAAATCAGCCATGCTGAGAAAAACTACATTATACTTTTAACTGCTGTATTTATGCATCAAAACAAACCAATGGGACACTGGCTCCCAGTCCATGAAATCAACAAATAAAAACCTCCTGAAGTAACATGACACACAGTGTAGTGGTACTGATGAATGTAGTGAACATCCTGAAGTGAAACACTGTTGGAGGATTTTACTACAGTCTAGACAACAAATTACACATCACAAGTTACTTTTCTAAAAAGTGATATATTACACTACTTAGTGTCTCACTTCTGAAAGTAACTTAGTTACACTACTTTCTGATTACTTCTGCGTACTTGGGCCAGCAAGGTATCCCATAATGCACTGCACCAAAAAAATGTTTACCTAACAAATAAACTTTTATGTCTATGCATTTCCTTTTTAATTTCTTTAACTTGTATACTAATTTAGGACGTTCGTTTGCATATTTCACATTTCTGTTCCAAATGCACACCCCCTCATTCCGGTTGATGGTTTCATTAGCTCACTTCCTGATCTCAATGGATTCCCTGATCCGTCAATTAATTCTATTGTATTCCGTTGTGATGATTTTGCCCTTCTCCCAGTCCATAAAGTGGTTTGTCGTTCTGCAGTGATCTGTGATTCATTTTTTGTTTTCTTGTTCCGCCGTGTCCTTTCTTGTTCTATTAAAGTGTCCCCTGGTCCTCTAGGATGAGGGGGTGTACGCCCTGTCACACACTTGGGACTCCATCCTCCAACGGCGGGGTGGAAGAGTCGCAGCTGGTCTGGGAGCGCGGTTTGATACCCACTCCTAGACCAGTCAGCTGATAAATGAAAACAGCAACAAGTCACATGACACTGAGGAAGACGGCAGTGAGCAGTCAAAACTGTCAGCAAAGGTATAAAAAACCTCTTTATAAAGTTTTATCAAACAAAAGAAAACCGAAAATTGCTTATTATTTTAAACACTTAAATAATGTGATAGATATTGTTTCTCGTCTCTGGCTGGTATTCAGTCATATTTCAAGCGCCCTTCCACCAAGACCAATTAATTTCCACACGTCTCCAGGTGCATCTTAAACTTTCGATGTCCCTCTACAGTTTTTTACTCTCCAAAAACTAAGCTGAGCTAATCCCCTCGTGGCTCTGACACTATAATTAGCTCACAAATACAACGACTGTGGTACTGATCTGCACAGCTACCATGACAGTAGTTGTGTTTTTCAAAATGTCAAAACGAATTTTTTTTTTTTTGGGGGGGGGGGGAGAGAGACTGGGCATACTATCATTAATGAAAGACCAAAAATAATTAGTCCAACTAATTTACTCTTACTTCTTCTCTTGTTTTAGGATTTTAAAAATGGCTGGATTTTTTGTGCAACTTGTTCTGCAAACTTATGGTGACGATTAAATGATGTAACAATTAGAAAAATTATATTAAAACTGAATAATTATCTATATATGAATCTATGAAAGTAATAACAGCACAGATCCACAGATAAGATAAATGCAGTTTTAGTTCAATTTCAGCACCTGTAGTGTGATGTCATCGGCAGGACTGTGCTGCAGTTTACCAGCGTTTACAGGAACGAGCTAGAGTTCACCACTTCTATGTGAACATGGAGAGATTTTCGTGGAGTGTCACGCCCCAACGTCCTCTTGGCTTTTGCTCTGCTAACACAGCAATCGCTCCCTCACTCCCTCCCTCATGTCACTACACTCCATCATTGATTCACATCAGGGCTCCTGCCTCTCAGACCGCCAACGGGCTCAGCTCTGGCCCCGGGGTCCTCCACAGCCGGCCCATCCAGCACAACCACAAAGACCACTAAGTCCAAGTTGGTTTTACACACGCAATCACGTGTGTTCCGAGAACACATTAACACAGATACGGATTAACAGAAAATAGCTCTCGCGCCTACGACATTCAGTTTCTTCCTCGTCCACAAATAATAATAATTCAACTTTATTCATCTCATAATGGAGATATTCACTTCTGCATTTAACCCATCCCGAGGGAGCAGAGGGCTGCCCGTGTCACGGCGCCCAGGAGGCAGTTTGGGGTTCAGCATGGACACATGGCTTGTTCGAGTCGGGGATTGAACCTCCAACCTCTCGATCCGAGGACAACCTCCTTCCCCTTTCGACCACGGCCGCCCCCATAGGAAAAAAAATCCCTCAAAGCTGCAGATTTTTTGGCGGCGGATTCAACAACATGATACTTATTTGTTTAGCACAAAAGCAGAAGGGGGGAACAGTTTCTGTTTGAATCATCCAAAATTTTATTGACTGCATTTACATGCAGCCAATAACCCTTTTAAAACCCGAATATTCACAATAACCCGGTTCCACATGGCAAAAACCCGAATATGCTCATAACTGGGTTTTTAAAAACCCGGATTTTACCCCTGGGGTAACTCTCTACTAACCTGAATATTTAGTCATGTAAACGCGTATCGGCATAACTCCATCAAAACATGTGTTCAGCACATGCTCTATTCACAAGGAATCTTGGTCTTTTGTTGTTTTTGGATACAGGAAGAAGAATCAGAAATGACGCATATTGCGTCTCGAAGTAGTCCGTGCGTCATGACGCTACCCAAACATTCGTGTTTAAATCGGGTTATTACCAGTTTCATGTACACAGGGGTAACTCTCTCTACTTATGCATGTAAACGGGTTATTCTGAACATTTCTGAAACCTGAATACCTTAACCCGATCACAACCCGAATATTGGCTGCATGTAAACGTAGTCAGTGATATTTGGTGTCCACATACATTACCTTTTCTTCATGTGTTTTATCTTGGCTTTAAACCCCTTCGGCAACTTTTCTTTAACACCGTGTTCCTACAAAATACAAACAAGATTAAAGACCATGGGACAGTTTCCATCCATCAGTCGGACACCGTGTGTGCACTAAAACATCTTCACTTTAGCATGAGCTGACATTTTAATTAACCTCAGGAGGCCACACTGAAACAGGCCCATTTTCCACTCTGCCATGTGTTCACAGTGACTTCGTGAACATGGAGGGGAAGTTGGGTTTGACTGTGGCTGAAACAGCAAAGATGGAGCTGAAGATCTGAGAAAAGCTGGTTCCTCTTTGCTGCTTGTTGCTGCCCACAAGTGGGAGTGTGTGCAGTCTTACCGAAGCAGGTTCAGGGTTGTTGTAGAGGAATGTTTCACTGTAGGGAGCGATAGGTGTCGAGGGTGTTTGAAGCGGAGCTGGACAGAAAACACACAAGAAGCACATTAGTGTTTGTGTTAGAGCTAAAACTTCAATAGAAGTCCCGTTTAATTTCAAATCACTTAGTTACAGGAAACTTTCATGAAACTAAATCACTAATTTGAATAAATAATTTGCCGTAACATGTCATGCCTTACTTCCACTTGCTAAGTGTTTATTTTTTTCTAAGCCTGTCTCAAAGAAATGCAGCCAGACTGTTTTCTGTGTCTTCACTCCTGTGGCTGGTGGAAGCGAGGATAAAGGAGAAGAAGAAAAAGCTCATGCCAGACACTATTAGTCTGGAGACCCGGAGCTATAGTGCGTAGGCCGCTTCCTGTCACTGTGAAAAATGAAACTACCTTCTTGTGACGATTGAGAGAGCCAGAAGTGACCACCACAGGGCCACACACACACACACACACACACACACACACACACACACAGAAGCATTGGTGGATGAACAGATGTACACACAAACACTACAAAGACTGAAACCCCGTCAGACACTTAAAGATGCCTCCAGACACACAGAGATATAAACAAGTGACTCTAACGGATGTAAATTACGAGTTTTATAAACTTCTAAATAACGCGAGCGACAACAGAAAGGAGCAAAGGCTATGAACTGAGTTTTTTTAGCTTTATGAAGAGGTCAGTACACTCAGTGATAAAGTGCACTCCAATACTGGGGCCCTCTCTATGGATAAGCTTAGTGGGAAGATAGCAACCATCAATCATCTTCTATCAGCCGACCCTCAGGCCCCTTCACCAGCCCCTCCGAGGGCCGCTGGACACTGCAGGACTCTATTGCTTTCCGTTCCCCTGCTTTTCCTCACCGCCTGGCATCGGTCTGTGTTTCTCTCTTTATCTGCTCCTGAGCAGACTCTGTCAAGATGCATTCTGGGTAGCCAACTCCACGCTGCCATCAGCTCCGAGTTAGTGTGAATCTTTGTTCCGAGTGTCGTCCAAGTCAGTAAGTTGAAGATCACCGTTTTCAAAACTCACACAGAGTGCAAACGAATCAAAACTGCCATCATGTCCATTTTATTTCTTTACCTAAGCACCTCATTTCCTAAATTTAAATGTAAAATAAAGATAAATGGGATCGTCCGGTGAGGTGATCTATGCGTTGACTACAAATCTATCTAATTTAATCAGTAAAGTAGGCAACAGTCTAACCTGTACTTGGAGTTTGGTAAGCTAACAAGCTAACGGGGAAAAGAAACATTAAAATTTTACTTAGACAAACTTTGTTTCACCAGATCGGGTCAGATGTTTTGAAATCAGGTTTTGTGGGAAAATTCTAAACAAATAAATATTTGATGTCTTTGAATGACCTCAGTTTGGGGAAACAGTTTTATTCTGACTAGATTACTAAAGATTAATCAGAGTATTGCTGATTAATTGATTGATTGATTGCTGCAATTTTTTAAAATTTTATACTGCAATGCCATCCCCAATTATTTACCACCTGCATGTAATTTACTTTTCTGTTTCTGATTCTTGTGATTTTGTGTTCAGCTCTGTGCTCATAATTCAGCTGAACTGAATAATGACAATAAAGCGATCGAAATCTGAAAAAGACCCAAATCTCAAACATTTCACAGATTTATGTTTACACTGTTTTATAAAAGATTTTTCCAGCAACTTCAGATGAAATGGTATGATAACACCAAGCTACACAGAAAGTGCCACAGCTAGCAGCAGGCAGGGGTTGCCACGCAACGGAATCGTCCCATATTTGATCATAAAATTACACATCAGTACGACGTTTGTTCCATGAGGAACTCTCCCAGTAAATTATTCTATTAAAGTGATTCAAACTTGAAGACCTCCAGTGACAGATGAGTCCAGCAGATATCTGATGAAATATTTTCATTTTTATGACATCAGAGACGAGCGGATAAGTCATTTTACAAGCCATCAGATATCAAACAGGAATTTTGACTCTTTTAAAATCAATCAATCAAATCAAAAATGCTTTATTAATCCCAGAAGGGAAATTAAGTGTTGTTGTAGCTCAGTTCTTTTTCAGGAAGTCATTAAGGTTCTAGGTGTGGACAGGAAGGATCTCCTGTAGCGGTCTGTGCTGCAGCTGATGATTTTTGCTGCCCTGATGAAAAATGCCACCATAGTACGAAATGACAACTTATTTCATAATGAGATGTCACTGGAAGTTTATACAGTATTCTTGTTTATAGCGAGTGTGACCTGTTAGTTATTTAAACGTATTTTTATGATCCTTCTCTGATATTTTCTATATAAAAGCCCTCTGGGTCCTTCTCCTCTGGGTGTGTCCAAACATTTGCCTGTCGCTCTGATAATGTAAAGAAAGTAAAAATAACATCATATTTATTGTTCCTGTCCTGGGAGAATTTATTTAATAGGTAAAATCTATTTATGGAAAAAAATAGAAACAAAAATAAACGATATATCTGTTTGTTGAAGTCAAGACTGTGAAATGGCACATGTGCAAAAGGAATCGGTAGCACATGTCAACAGGTAACATATTTCTACAGAACACCGTTTCCAGCAACAGCTGTCTGAGACACGGCCACAGAAAAGTTATTTAGTGCAGCTACAATTTTCAACTAATTAAAAGTTTACACTTAAAACGTTCAATTTTCTCAAAAATCTTTTTTAAAAGGGTCTAAATTTGTTCTCTAATCAGAATTTCTACTGTCCCTCTCAAGTGACACTCAAACCCTTCAGATCTGACTCTTAGAAAACCGTCTAAACCGCGTGGCGCGTGTGCAGTCAGCTGCTCGCAATTACATCTGTTGATATCATCGTGCTTCTATGTAGAGCTGCAGGGCTGCTGGGGAAGTAGCAGGAAAAAAAAAGGTTTTCTGCATGAGGAAGGAAAATAAGTATTTCGAAAAAAAAGGAAACAAGGTGCATCATCATTCTATAAAGCAACACTCTGAATCTTGAAATAAGCTTGTCAAATATGCTCGGGTGAAATCATGTCAAATAATGCCTTGCCGGGCCGCGGTGTGAGGGGAATTTTAACTTGCTGCTCGAGACTTTCGGCTCCCCACGTCCCCGCTCAGGGACTTCCTTGGCTTCTTCTTCTCCTCTTCCGTCTCCCTCAGCCTGTTTTGCATTTATCTTCTCTCCGTCCCTCCCATCCCACTACACTGTCTTGCCTTTCTGTCTGTTCTCGCTGCCTATCTTGTTCCACATAGAGGGAAAAGTTGGCAAAACAAGGCCTGCCGAGAGACCACAGCTCTGCAGTAGAAGTACACATAACAATGAGGGGGAAATAAACAAGAGTACAAGGGCAGCTGACGTGTCAACAGTAGATCCAAAAGAAGTAATTATTATTGATTCCCAGGAAAATGGTAATGTCATACGTCATTCAAGATTTCCACAAAAAAAATCCCATATTTATTAAGGTTTTGTTGCTGGGGTGGGGGTTGTCATGGTAAGGGATCATCCGATCCTGAGAGAGCACCTCAGTTGGGGAGGCTGACTGAGCTCCATGAATGAGGGAAGAATTCAAAACCATATTTGCTCCGGTTGTTTTACAAACCCGCGTGTCGCTCGGAAAGTTAAACAACTTCTAAAAAACTTTGAGAAGCTGCACGACAAGAATATATACAAGGGTCTCCCCGAGGAACGGGATGTGAGGGAGCAAACGGGGGTGTCGGCTTCTGCCACAACAAATACACCCAACCCTCCACCGCCCACACCCCCGCCGCTGTATGAAATATTCATAGCGGAGATAAAGAGGATGGAGCTGAAAGTCTTGTGCATACCTTTCTGCGTGCCGTTTGCACCGGTGGGACACTCTGAGCTGGTTAGGTGTTCAGGGCTGGTTGTTTGTGAGCTCCTGAGGAGGAAGCAAAATCAGTGGATTAGAAGCAGCAGTGCAGTGTGGGAAAACGGTTAACACCATGGAAGCACGAAGGCCTTCAAAACTTTCAGAAGTTACTTTCACAATTCAAAGATCCGACAGAGTAACAGAGTGAATGGTATTGATTTCTCTGAAAGTAAAACAATGCTGCTTGGGTTCTCAGTCAGCGTGAGAGTGAAGTCAATGTAAGAAATGTTTGGTTTCATATTCATTACTCTCACTGCACCATGACCGTTCCATCCCCCTTCAGCTGCTTTTTAAAGTTCCTACACGGCTAATTCTAAAATAAAAATGCCCAAATACATCCAAAGAGTCGCTCCTTCCACTGAAGGAAGAGTCATAAAGTTCTGAAAGGAAAACAGAGGTGCTTTGTTTCCAAAAAGGACGGCAATCAATATTTTAAATCCAGGAAAATGCTTCAATTTTTCTATCATGCATGTCCGCAGGTTTGGAACTCATCATCATACATTACTGAGCAAATGTTATGTTTTAAGTCACATATTTTTCATTGCACTTTTGCAGATTTTACACGACTTTTTTGCAGAGCTGTAGTCAACTAAACAAATCCTGTCCTGCGAATCGATCAGTCGACTAAAAAAAAAAAAAAACGCAATGTTTTGCATTTTGATTGAACATTTATTAAATGATTGTTGTTTTATAAATGCTCTGTGACAATGATAAAAACATCAATAATACATAATTGCTCCATACTACGTACAATTCTTTGAAAATTAAGTGATTTTTTAACTGCAAAGTGAGAAGCTCTGTCTGAGATCTATACTAACTGCTAAAACTGTCAAACAATTTGTCGACTACAACCAAAACAAGTAGCGTTCTAACTGAATACAGCAAAACTATTTATAGTCTTTACTGAACACAAAGCTGCATCCATGTGTTGTGCAGCCAACCACAAGTGCAGTTCCCGAGTGTTTCACTAGACTGTTACAAAATAGCCTAAATTAAATCATTTAAAGTTGTGGATTAGACACAAGCTAATTATATTTAGAATACAGTAATATATAACTGCTTATAAAGGGATGAATATCGAGGAGTAAATCAGTGAAAATGTATTTATTGGTGGAAATAAATATGCAACTGGTCGACCAATGAGAACGTCAGTCGAACAAAACGGCATCAACCGATTAATCAACTCAACGACTCAAGATGACAACCCGACTGTTTTGTACCCGAGCAAGGCAACATATTGAGCAGAGTGTCATTTAAAAAAAGACAGAAGATTGTGGACAAACGAGGGGAAAACCAACCAAAACAAAAACTATCTTTAAAAGTATCTGAAAGCCTCAACGAAACAGGACAAATATCCAGCCAAGATCTTCATTCCTGATGGAAAAACCACAAGATCCCTTGAACGTGTTAAAAATGTTTCCAATCTTTGTTACTTCACATAATAACGTTTTCTCATGTGAAGTTGATGCCATTTTTTTTCCCTCTTCATGTCAGCAGCAGTTCCCCATGACAATCCTACTATTTCCACCCGTGATCACACCGTGCATAAGGAGGATCAAGTAATACTGGCAGGATGCTGCTATGTGATTGAATTGGACCCTCAGAACTGACAGTCGTGCTTAAAATTTGGGAAAACCAAACCACTCAACAACCTCATCGTTGATACACTTCTACCACCATGATAAACAACTTTGCTATGAAAATTTTGATATGCTCAAAACTATGGCACTCAATCACACTTCTTTGGGATCTAATTGTGTTTCTAATACATGCATTAAGACCCCACGAGACCATCCACGCTCCGGTTGATTTTATAACGAGGTCGTCATCCAGTGTGAAGGAGATCTTGTGGATAATACAGAGTTAAAATACTTATAGTAAATTGCATTTATACTATTTACTGTACAAGGAGAATGTCAGATGAGGCAGACATATCTGCCAACTTGTACTGCTACTTCAAAGAGACCATTTCATACAAATTTCAGGACTTTGTGTTTTTTTTTTAAGTATTAACCAGTAATATGAAACATTTTATATCTAAAACACGTCAGGAAACACTGATTAACAGACCTTTCACTCTGTCTGCATTAAAATTCGGATGGTTCCGGCTCCTTCCATCAGGCTTCGGCAGCAGCTCGTTCATATTCATTATGCTAATTTGCTGGACTCAGAGTGGCTAACAAACTAGCGTATGAGAGCAAGGTATACTGTTTCCTGCCCCGTTGTGCATGGCAACAGCACACGTAGTCTCTTCCTGTTTGATACGTCTTAATGTTACAGCTTTTAGCCAGCAGCATGCTAGGCGTGGTTTCAACTGCGGGAGCTGCCGAATACTAACGAACAAAGGAGTTGTGATGAAACAGATACAGGCCGTTCGAACTCGGGAGAACTCGGGTTTTATCACCACCTGTGTAGTTTGAGAGATAAAAACTGAAAGAGAAGTTATTGACCTGTTTTCACACCCACTATGAAGGTAAGAACACCTGTGGAGCTAAAATATTCAACAGAAACCTCAATAAAAACGTTTTTAATGAAAGGGCCTCTTTAAAAATGTGAAGGTCACTACATGGTAGAATGTACTGTATAAATATACACACTCAGATACTCAAATGAAATTCAAACTGCCCTAATCTTACAGCTTCCAGATAAGCTTGCTAGGTGATACTTTGGTCTGTGGATGGAACAGGAAAGTGCTTTCAGTTATGTAGAAAAGTCCAGAAGAAATTAAATACACTGATTTTTTTAAAATATAAGACTAATTTAACAGACGTACCTGTCCGGAGCTGGCACGGCGGTTTGACTGGGGATTTCTGGAACAGGTCGGTGCCTTAATCGGTAGGACCGGGTAGGTCGTGGACCTGCAGGATCCTTTACAGAAACCTGTGTCTCATATATTAAGTTGTCCACCATTTCACAGGGAATAGTCTCTCTGTTCTCAGAGAGGGCCTGAGAGGGGGGTTCAGGAGCCAAACTGAGGTGATCTCCTGAAGAAACCTCCATGTCTGAGGTGGAGAGGGATTCACTGCTGCTGCTGCTGCTTGAGGGCAAGGCAGCAGGTGTGCAGGCTTGTGCCAGAGTAGAAGTCTGGACAGGTGGGAGGTTACGAGGAGCTGGTACAGGCAGGGAAACATCTCGACTGTTTGGAAGGTTCTCACCATCTGCTGCTGGTCTTGCTTGTGCAACTACGCTTTGACTCCCTTTTAAATCAGACCCCTTCTCCTCTGTTTGGCCAAGCTGACATGACGTCCCCGTACTTCTATCCTTCAGGAAGATATTTCTTGGGTACAGCATCGGCTTTCTTTGACCCTTATCGCTCTCCAGACCTTCCTCATCTCCAGCTTCTTCTCCAGTCTGCTGCTGCACGCCCAGAGCTTCCAGACTTCGAAGGATGCGCCTCCGGTGACCTGTCGGCAGCACTTTAAGCTCCAAGAGTCGCTCATCTGTGAGGTCCTTACAGTCTTCCACAACGTAATATCCTGCCCGCTGGAAAAAGGGACTGTAGTGAGACAGGCGGAGGGTCGAGAGCCACTCCGAAATCTCGTGACTGGACTTAGGAGGCTCCACCATGGTGCTCCAATCACATCTAAAATGTTCACACTGTGGGCACAAGAACAACAATAATCAACAGTTAATTTTCATGTACAAATTTAAAATGAAATGTCCCTGTAATTACTTCAACATTTTCTTTAAATCTGCTGGATCCTGCTGGGAGTTGGAAGTGGGCAGGGATATTTGAATGTTTTAAGAATGGTTAATAATTACTACACCTGCTGTTTTAATAAGTGACTGTGGGATCCTGCTATCTACAAACTGTAAACATGATTACTAGGTGATGGTGAGTAGTTTTCTAACTACAGTGCTTTTCCAGACAGGGATGCATTTTTCAGCTCTTGACAAAAAAAAACTAAAACTTATGATCCTGCATTTCTGCCATCAGTTTTATTTTGAAAGGATTCCAATATGGAAATGATGACTGTGAGCGAGCTCCACCTTTACTGCCAGATTACATACACATACCTTTACACTGAATCACAAAACAGGTGAAACTGAAAGAACAGAATTCTCCACAACAAGCAGAATTAGCAAGACAAACTAGTTTAGCCCCGCCAGAGAACTAGTGTTAAATATCTAGTCTTTAACTAATTAGCATTTCAGTTCCAGTAAAAAGCTGAATTGTTTACTAGTAGGCCAAAATAGTGTCAACCGGTCTACTAGAAAGAGCTTAAAGTTTTACTAGCAACTATTAGGGATAAAACTGGATAAACTAGAGATTTTTTTTAGCCTTGCAAGTTAACTTGAGGATATTTCTGGTGTAATGGTTGACTAGCTAGCATTTTTTAGTTTTAAAGTTTAAAAAGAACTGGCTAGTCAACTGGTGGGCATTCTGGACTATACTAATCAACTAGTGAAAATTCCAAGTCACACCAGTCAGCTAATACGTATTTTTGACAATCACTAGTTGACTAGTAGGGAACATTTATGCTGACTAATCAACACCTAATTTAAATGGTCCTGTGGTTCACTAAAGCATGAAAAAGCAATTAGTTAACATTAGTTAACACTAGTGTTGCTAGTTACTGTTTTTATTCAGGGAATGCAGCAATATCAAATGTCCAGTTAAGGTGCGTTCACACCGGCCACTTTGTCAACGTCAAGCAACGCTGATAACGCTCCAAATTTGATGTTTGAAGTTGAAGCTCATAACGCCTGCCAGTCAGAGCGCATAGGCGTTAAAGCTCGTAAAGCCTGACCGAAAAAGAGCGCGAAGGCGGGGCTTCCTTTGTTATGGGATGTTCGGAGCTATTGCGGATCATATTGAGACAGTGGCTTGGAATTATTTACTTCATAGATCTAGACAACGTCGACGTCGGGTGCATCAGCGCCGTTTGTGGATACACCCCATTCTTCAGATGCGTTCTGAGTTTGGTGAGTTTAACCATTTGCTCCAGGAGCTACATTTGGATGAGGTTAATTTATCTTCCATTTTGGCTGATCCCGCTTCTTTCCGGCTACGTGCTGTGACGTCTTACGTCACTACGATGAGACGCTCTGATTGGTTGACATGCCGCTTCAAGAGCGTTATCAACGTCAAAAGTTCAGCTAGCTGAACTTTGAGCTTTTCTAGCTTTTCAAGCGTCAACGCCTGAAAAGCTAGAAAAGCTTAAAAAGTTGCCGCTGATAACGCTCACAAACCGCCGCAGAGCCGTTGACGTCTGTCTGACACCCGTCCACCATAGACTTTACAAATAAACTTGCTGCTTATAAAGTTGATGGTTGGGCCGGTGTGAACGCACCATTAGAGTCACAAAACAAGATCAAGTATATTAAATAAATACATAAAAGGCTTGTCGTAATCGTCACAAGCAAAGGGTGAAATTAACATTGTGAAAAGGGGAATTGCTGAGACTCATCTTTTTCTATGTATGTACGCGTGTGTGTGTAAGGTGTGAAAATTTAAATAACTACCCACACAGATGTACAGTGGGGCAAAAAAGTATTTAGTCAGCCACCAATTGTGTAAGTTCTCCCACTCAAAAAGATCAGAGAGGCCTGTAATTTTCATCATAGGTATACCTCAACTATGAGAGACAAAATGAGGAAAAAAAATCCAGAAAATCACATTGTCTGATTTTTAAAGAATTTATTTGCAAATTATGGTGGGAAATAAGTATTTGGTCACCTACAAACAAGTAAGATTTCTGGCTTTCACAGACCTGTAACTTATTTAAGAGGCTCCTCGGTCCTCCACTCGTTACCTGTATTAATGGCACCTGTGTGAACTCGTTATCAGTATAAAAGACACCTGTCCACAACCTCAAACAGTCACGCTCCAAACTCCACTATGGCCAAGACCAAAGAGCTGTCAAAGGACACCAGAAACAAAATTGTAGACCTTCACCAGGCTGGGAAGACTGAATCTGCAATAGGTAAGCAGCTTGGTGTGAAGAAATCAACTGTGGGAGCAATTATTAGAAAATGGAAGACATACAAGACCACTGATAATCTCCCTCGATCTGGGGCTCCACGCAAGATCTCACCCCGTGGGGTCAAAATGATCACAAGAACGGTGAGCAAAAATCCCAGAACCACACGGAGGGACCTAGTGAATGACCTGCAGAGAGCTGGGACCAAAGTAACAAAGGCTACCATCAGTAACACACTACGCCGCCAGGGACTCAAATCCTGCAGTGCCAGACGTGTCCCCCTGCTGAAGCCAGGACACGTCCAGGCCCGTCTGCGGTTTGCTAGAGAGCATTTGGATGATCCAGAAGAGGATTGGGAGAACATCATATGGTCAGATGAAACCAAAATAGAACTTTTTGGTAGAAACTCAACTTGTCGTGTTTGGAGGGGAAAGAATGCTGAGTTGGATCCAAAGAACACCATACCTACTGTAAAGCATGGGGGTGGAAACATCATGCTTTGGGGCTGTTTTTCTGCAAGGGGACCAGGACGACTGATCCGTGTAAAGGAAAGAATGAATGGGGCCATGTATCGTAAGATTTTGAGTGAAAACCTCCTTCCATCAGCAAGGGCATTGAAAATGAGACGTGGCTGGGTCTTTCAGCATGACAATGATCCCAAACACACCGCCCGGGCAACGAAGGAGTGGCTTCGTAAGAAGCATTTCAAGGTCCTGGAGTGGCCTAGCCAGTCTCCAGATCTCAACCCC
>SSNP01000006.1:8993545-9015190 GCA_006937955.1 Pachypanchax playfairii
CCCCGCCGCCGCCCCCCCAACAACAACGCGCAGAGAACGCTTTTGCAAGAAGAAAGAAAAACAAAACCAAGAAAATGTCTCGACAGGTGAGTATTATTGTCATCTTTGCGCTCCTAAGGGTGGCGTTGCTAACAACGGCAAGGGCTTCATGCTTGTGTTTATGTACGTGAGTGTGAGTTGTTGTTTCTCTCTGCTAGCTTGGCTTAACACAAAAGCTAGAAAAGTTAGCTTGCAGGGAAATCACAGAATTAGCTAACAAAGAGTAATCATGGTGTTAGCTGGCAGAAAGCTTTCACAATTTACAGGGCAGACTGTCCAAATTCACAAAACACCAACTTCCGGTTTTTGCGCTCTTGAAGGAACCGTCCTACTTAGACCAGGTAGGAGGGATTCTCAGCAGGATGCGGACCCTAAATTTGGACACAACAGAAGTGCCCCAACTCTTCTACATTTTCAGCTGTGGTACACTGGTAAATCTTTGTTTTTAATTAACTCTTTGCTGTCTGCTCTGAGAGTTCTAAAATATCCTTTCAAAAGTTTATTAGTTCACCTTTAATGTTTATCTTTGCAGTGTTTTGACTCTCTCTGTGCCACTTTCCTGACTGCTGAAGACGACAGAGAAAATTCAAATCTTTTACAAATCTGGATCAATCGGTTATCTGCAGATGTTTTTTTCCCCTTAAGTCTGCTTGCGTCATCACGTGTTTATCACGTGCAGCTGAGGGTTACAGTTAGTTACAGTTAGATTTACAGTTCCACCTTGCATAAATACTCTTCCTGCACTCTCAGAAATAGAGGTACGAAACAAGTACATTTTTGTACCTATAGGTAAATTGTTTTAAAATGTTCCCTCAAAAGTACAATATTGGTCTTTAAAAGGTCAGAAACGCCCCTTAGAGGGTTCAAATTGATATAAAGTACAAATTTGTACCATTTCACCTGCACCTGCAACCCTGGCCAAGGCTGGTTAATCTCAATATTATAAAGTTTCATCCATCATTTTCAAATATTATGGTTTACATGTTGGTTTTAGACTTCAAAACGTGGCATAATTTTACTGTCTTAGTGGAACAACTTCATAAGGTACAAATATGGACCTGGACTACAGGGTACACCCCCAGCGACAAGAATTTGTACCCTTCTTGTCGCTGGGGGTGTACCCTTTAGTGCAATTGAAATGGTACAAATTTGTGCTTTATATCAATTTGAACCCTCAGAGGGGCATTTCTGTCTTTTTTAAAGACCAATATTGTACTTTTAAGGGAACATTTTAAAATAATTTACCTATAGGTACAAAAATGTTCTTGTGTCGTACCTTTATTTCTGAGAGTGTGTTCTTCCTGTTGTTTACTGCTTTGTTGTCACATCACTTTTGAATCTTCTTGTGTTTTTTCCAAATCTTTATTTATCACAACGTTTTTGGGGGGGTTGTCACCTGCCTGCGTGCATCTTTAGATCCTGTTCATTACACAAGAGAAGAAATTCAGCATCTCAGTGCAATTTGCTTTCCCTCATTTCTCCTGTTCAGCAGTACAGCAAATGCAGTTCATTATCTCACAGTAATGTGTGTTGACCTCCTGGGTTCCACGTGGGCAGCTGTTTTATACAGTTCGCTGCCATGTCAGCGCTTGCATTTATCTTAAAGCCAAACAAATCAGGAAAATTCAGATCAGAGGAGCAGACCAAGTCTGGGAGAAGCTGATATAGAAAAGTGCACGCGCCCGTGTTTCTGAACATCTGAAAATGATTGCAAATAAACAAATAAAGTTGGCAGTCAACAACATTTCTCATTAAAACATGTAACATTTTCTTTCCACGGTAGATAGAATTATCTGTGTATTTCTTTTTTAGGCTTGTGGGTCAGCTGGAGGAAAAGCAGGTGTTTTTATTAAACTGTTCTGAGGTGTGAGATGGGTGGAACCTTGACATGAACCTTGATGATTCCTGTAACTATGACTGTGCCTGTTCACGTGTGGTGCTGCAGCAGCTACAGGGATGTGGCTGTGAAAATGGCCAATGAGGAGAGGAAGTAAGCTACAAACCCAACAACAAATGGCTCCTTTGGAAAGCAAAAGATTGGATTTCTACAGTCTCGACCAATTTTATTTTGAACTTTTTAGATGAATCAATTAAAAATACTAGAACTTGGCTTAAATAGCACATTTTCATCTATGTATAAAGCACTTTCTACTACCAATTAACGACGCCCAAAGTATTTTACACCAAAAGTACAAATATAAAAAAAACTGTCATAAAATTATATAAACAGTAAGAAAAACATGGAACAGCTAGGCAGAACATATGACACGGTAGTGTAGGGACAACCTCTGTCCAGAGATAGCCTCTCTGACACGGTCATCCCGAGATTTACATCTGGTTCTCGGAACCAGCAACACACATTAGTCCGACGAATGAAGGGATTTTTTTGGGGGGGAATATTTTAAAAGTAAACTGTAGAGATAAAATGGAGCTGTACCTGCCAAACGAGGATCTTAATGAAGATCAGGTACCATACAGGCAGCCAGTTCAAAGAGACAAGATTGGTCACTGCATTTTGGATCATCTGCAGCTTTGCCACTGAAGCCACATGTTTAATTATGTGCAAAATTTGCTGCTTCCTTACAACTTACTGAACAATGTGTTATTTAGCTATTTATTATTTAGCTATATAGCTATATTTAGCTATATCACAGGGGCCTTCGACCTTTTCAACAACTATTCAGTCTGTTTAAGAGGAACAAACGGGTTCTTGTGTAATTTGGTATCAGTGTGTGCATCACACTGAACATGGACCAGCTAAAGCACAGACCAGAGCAGGAGCTCAGAGAGATTTTACATCTCTATGTCAAAGGTATATACTACAAGATCATCTTCAAGAAGCTTCAAAGTCTCGTGACTACAGCTGACAATATAATTAAAGAGGCCATTTCTGGAATAGCGCTATAACTGGTGGCAGCTTGTTGGAGTAGCTCTGTGACTTAGCTAGCATTTGCTAGCATTTTTTTATTCTTTGAGTATTTCTTGATGGTTTTTTCTTCTGGAAATATTTTCTAAATACTTTTCTTCTGATTTGGGTGCTGTGCTGATCGAGTTTTTTGCTGGATTTGTCACTTTTTTGCCACTTGTTATGATGCGTAACCATGGCAACCAGAGACTTGTTTACAAGTAAGTGCAGCTAACTGACATTTCTAAGACTGAAATAATCCTGAAATTGAAACTCTGGATCCCTGATGAGCTCAAAAGAAGAAGACATGGATGCAGAGCAGGAGCAGAGTGAAGAGAGAGAAGGAGGAAGTTTAAACCTTCACTTCCATCAGTCATATTGACAAATGTGAGATCTCTTTGCTAACAAAATGGATGAACTTGAAACTCTGTTGAAATGCAGCATCATGTGTTTCACTGAGACATGGCTAAAGGGACATATCCTGGACTCCAGTGTGTCTCTGTCTGGCTTTCAAACAATACGGACAGACAGAGATTTGAAGAGGAGCGAAAAAAGAAGAGGAGTTTGTCAGCTGATCACATCTGCAGTCACCTGTTGGGGGCGGAGCATCAGAGCAAGTGACATGAAGAGGCTGAACAGATGGATAAGGAGGGCTGGTTCTGTCCTGGAGACTGAACTGGAGTCTCTTGAGTTGATTGTCCAAAGGAGGATGAAGAACATGATGGAAAACCCTCATCATCCTCTTCAGAACACAGTAACTCAACAACAGAGTGTCTTCAGCCAGAAGATTCTTCAGATCAACACAGACGCTACAGGAGATCCTTCCTGTCCACAGCTAGAACTCTCTATGGCTCCCTGAAAAAGAAGTGAGTTACAACAACACTTGAATTTCCCTTCGGGGATTAATAAAGTATTTTTGATTTGATTTGATTTGATTGATTTGATTTCATACACATTTCAGGACTTTGTGATTATTTCCTAAGTATTAACCAGTAATATGAAACATTTTATATCTAAAAAACATCAGGAAATACTGACTAACAGACCTTTCAATCTGTCTGCGTTAAAATTCGGGTGGTTCCAGTTCCTTCCGTCACACTGCTTCGTCAGCAGCTCATTCATATTCATTATTCGAATTTGCTGGACTCTGATTGGCTAACAAACTAGCCTATGAGAGCAAAGTATACTGTTTTCTGCCCCGCTGTGCATGGCAACAGCAAATGTCGTGTCTTCCTGTTTGCTAAGTCTTATGCTACAGCTTTTAGCCAGCAGCATGCTAGGCGTGGTTTCAACTGTCAAATACTAACGAGCAAAGGAGTTGTGATGAAACAAGTACAGGCCGATCGGACTCGGGTGTTATCGCCGCCTGCGTAGAACCATAGACTCTGTGGAAGAAGATCCAGGCAGCTCATCAATTTAAATAAAAAACATTAAAAAGCCTGACTGGAAGGGAACCACCCATCTGTAATCCTTCCTAAATGTATCCCTTTGAATGCCAGACATCTTTTAACTTTTTGTGAATAGTGTATTTGATAAACCTGTTTTTAAGAGCGCTACTTCTTTAACGGGGTTTCTGAAAAAAAAATGTCTTTCAGTGGGGGATCTCTTAAGGTGATCCGGATCACCCCAAAAATCTAATCAGTTGGTTCCATGCCCCATTCTGGATATTTCCTAAAAATTTCATGAAAATATATCCACAATTTTTCAAGTTATGTTGCTAACAAACAAACAAATCAACACTGACAAAAACACAATCTCCTGGGTGGAGGTAATTAGATCACTGCCATATTAAAACAATGCAACCTTTTTATAATCTTTACCTTCAATTAGACATTATTTTTTCCAGGAGAAAAGTTTTATTTAACTGCACTCAGTAAGTGGTGTTAAAAGTTTGAGAATGGAGTTATTTAATGTGGCAGTTTGCTACTTTGGTGGAGAATGAGGAGAGAATGAGAAGGTGTGTCCAAACTTCTGGTCTGTACTGTATATTTCAACAAACAGAAGTTATTCAAAGTGTCATTCAGCAGATTTATATATAATTTATATATAATTGTATCTTTTCAGCAGAACTCTACTTTAAAGGATTTGAAAAATTGATGTGAAGTTCTTATACAGAGTCATGCTGTTACAAATGTTTGTTGTGTGGAGAGAAAAAACAAAACAGCTGCGGCGTGTATCTGAATTTCCATACGAGTCCAGTAACTGGTGAACGGACTTCACCGCAACAGTTTGTTGCTTGATCTCATGTCAATAGACATTTACTCCAACTCTGTAACTGCTTCCTTTGATTAAACAGCACGCTGGAATTAAAGTGTCAGAGAAAAGCTGTTCCCACATCACTCAGTGTCTTTATTTAAATAGCTGCCTAAATCATACAGAACAGCTGCTTCATCATCTGCCAAAGGCCCAGCTGGTAGACGCTGGCCTTCTGCCTACCGTCAAGTCCAAAGAGTCCTAAAACTCTGCTGCTCAACCTCACACACCTGAACTCACAGTCCATCAGGATCCACATCAATTCCAAGTCCCCTAAATATCATTAAAAAAAACTCAGTAAATTCTCTTCATGCTCTTACAAGTCATCTACTGTCTCAAAAACTGAACTCCAATCCTTTAGGGAAAAAAATATCTGGAAGAAGATTTAAATGCTGTATTTAACAATATGTATAAATAATTAAACCAAATCTGGTGGATTAGTTGTTGTACCATGGAAACTAAATAAATCACAGCACAGACGGCAACTTGACCCAGAAAGCAGAACAATGCAGACAATTCTAAGGTCGGGTAATTCTCACCTGTGATCTGTGTTGCTTTAAATGAGGGCCCAAAGTAGTGACTCATATCATGACAATAAAACCACTAAAACTAGAAAGTAAGGATGTCCCGATCAAGATTTTTTGCACTCGAGTCCGAGTCTGAGTCATTTTATTTTGAGTATCTGCCGATACCGAGTCCCGATCCGATTTTACATTCAAAAAATGAATAAAAAGGAGCAAATAAACAGATCCAGGACATTCTTTATGTTGTATTTAATTCACCCTATTTTAACATTTAGCTGCAGGGACGGGACAGCCAGCAGTCCTGGGACAGCCGGTTGCGGCCACTCCAGCACGTCCTGGGGGTTCCCCTGGGCTTCTTCACGGTGGGGAATCATGAAGTTGTTACTTGTGTGTAAAAACGAACATGACGAGAGCGCATTTCTGTACTATGAGCACGCAAACAATCCGAACGCACACAAACCGGTGGACGGACATTATGTTATTAAATAATACGTTATGTAATTAAATGGTAAATGGTCAATGTCCTGTATTTGTATAGTGCTTTTCTGGTCATTCAGACCACTCAAAGCGCTTTCACACTACAAGTTTTACATTCACCCATTCACACAACCCGATATGTAAACTGGGGGGAGAGGGTAGAGGCTAACACTCACACAACCCGATGTGTAAATCGGGGGGCTACATGGGGTTCAGTGTCTTGCCCAAGGACACTTCGACATGTGGTGGTGGAAGCCGGGATCGATCCACCAACCTTCCGATTGGGAAACGACCGCTCTAACCACTGAGCCACAGCCGCCCAATAAATAAGCTGATCAGAACGGCCGACATTGCAGAAAGAGTAACATGATCATGGACTGTCTTCTGCATGCAGTAAGTGATCAACTCCACTCCATGAATGAGTTTAAGATAACATCATAGAGATTTAATATGACTATTGGTAGTTTTCGAAGTGTCCGGTGTAAATTGGGGGTGAGTCTCTAATCTGCAAGAAATTTAAGCACCAACGTGCTACATAAAGTAGCTAAGGCAGGTCAGAAATGTCTCTAGATTCGACGCTAGGCGCTTTTTAGAAAAAAAGTCAACAAAGTCAATAAGTTAGCAACAGTGAACACAAGCAGGTGAGATGATTACAGATGAGAAACAGGTGTGTGAGACTGAGTGATTTGGAGCAAGCTGAGGACAGATAAACAATAAGAAATAACTAAAACTATAATAAACAAAAAGAATCCGTATAACAACTCAATGAACATTTCTAAATACTTTAAATAGAAATATGTGAAATAAATTGAAACAAAAAGCTTTGGTTTTCTACGTATAGACATATATTTTTTATTACATTCTGTGAAACTGTATCAGCCACTGCAGTTTATTTATAAAATCATATACTCTCAGCTCACTTCCTCTTCCTCTACAGTGCATAACGTCAGTATGAGGTGTTCGTTCCCACCGCAAAAGTAGATTGAAATAATTCCTGCGCTTGGCCACAGAGCAGAACAAAAAGTTTTCAACAAGGGATGTGAAAGCAAAATGTTTTTTATGTTTGCAGTGCCAGCAGGAACGATTACTTTTATTGTGACTTAATATGATATTTCAGAACAGAGCTGAAAAGCGTGTGAAAAAGAGATGTATGCTGTTTTCTTTCCTGTTTTAGTGTTTTACATGTCAAAGTCTGAACAAGGAACTTGCCTTTTCGTGTCCTTTTATCATTTTTTTTTTTGTTTGCTTACCAAATTAACAGAGGAAGCCCAGCGAAATGCCAAAATTCTACTTCTTGGAGGCAGAAATCTTTTGGAAAATTGTGGAAATTATTTTTGGAGAAGTTAGTTCCCTGTAATGAAGCCGAATCTCCCCCGTCACCCATGAGTGATGTCGAGCTTTTTAAGACGTAGATTTACTCATTTATCAGCCCTAAGACACACATTCTGTCTTAAATGTTTTCTTCAAAATGAAGAACTTCAAAAAGTTTATTTAGACTCAATTTATTTGAAGTACAATCACATGAAACCTGCTGACGAGAAAATTATTTGAGACGACTAATATTTTTTTAACTTGAGGTCTGACCTACCTTTCCATGAGAGTTTCCATACTGAGAGAAAATAACACTTCATTTTTTTTTTGCTGTAGTTTATTTTTTCTGAATTACACGAAACTTTCAATTACAAAAAAAAAAGATTTGAAAAAAAAAAGAAAAAAAAAAAATGGTTGTTCCTGATTAAAAATGTGCTTATTTTTGTCTCTTTATGTTAAAGAGGCCATTTCATACCCATTTAATGACTTTGTGGTTTTTTCTTAAGTATTAACCAGTAATATGAAACATTTTATATCTAAAAAATGTCAGGAAACACTGATTAACAGACCTTTCAATCTGTCTGCATTAAAATTCGGGTGGTTCCGGCTCCTTCCGTCAGACTTCGGCAGCAGCTCGTTCATATTCATTATTCAAATTTGCTGGACTCTGATTGGCTAACAAACTAGCCTATGAGAGCAAGGTATACTGTTTCCTGCCTCACTGCGCATGGCAAAGTCAGACGTAGTGTCTTCCTGTTTGCTACGTCTTATGCTACAGCTTTTAGCCAGCAGCATGCTAGGTGTGGTTTCAACTGCTGGAGCTTCTGAAAACGAACAAACAAAGGAGTTGTGCTAAAACAGATACAGGTCGTTTGAACTTGGGTGTTATCGCCACCTGCGTAGTTTGAGAGATTAAAACTGAAAGAGAAGTTGTTGACCTGTTTTCACACCCACTATGAAGGTAAGAACACCTGTGGAGCTAAAATATTCAACAGAAACCTCAGAAAAAAATGTTTTTAATGGAAGGGCCTCTTTAAATAACATGGGTGAATACCAGCTGTCGTTTGAGGAAGGATCTCTGGTATGTTCACTTGAGTGATTTAAGCTGGTAACACCCACCGTCAAGTTCATTAGCAACATGAACCACTGGACAGGATTTAGATTTCCATCTGCAACTGATTCACTTTTGGGCTAAAATTTGAATGCAACCAATCACCTTGCATCTTATAATACTGTATGAGATCATGCAAAAGGTTCTTTTCAATCAAATAACTGTTAACAAATATTCATTTAAAACATGTTTAGAACAGCATTAACATTTAGGAAAATACATTCGTTCTCTGCAGTTTTTCCTCTGAACAACAAAAATGAAGAGTCACGGGAGAGACTCATTTTTCACTGTCTGTGGCGGAATCAGCCCTTAAAACATCTAAGTTATGTGGAGCCATTTGGGAATAATGGCTCACCTTGCTACAAGGGTACAGATCTGTTTTATGGAGTCACCAGAGTGTTGCTAAAAATGGCGACAAGCAGATTCGTTTTCCTAAACCTACACGCCAACGTGTTTATCAGAACTCAGCAGGCAGGAACTGGCCTGTTGTTCCAAGTCAGTGTTTGCAGAAATAAGAGTTTAAAAAATGAATGTGACTGTCTGAGAGTTGTTCTAAAGGAAAATATGAGTAGAGAGTAATAATATGTTTGATCCACAAGAGGTCAGCATTAGATTGAGAGACTTTTCACAATCTTCTAGACCTATTCCCTGTTCTTTTTAAAAGTAGCCTCAATTTAAATGTGTATGTAATAAATGCCTTCCAGACACGTGTTTTAAATATTATTTATTGAACTAGATTTGATTGATTTTTTCTCATTGTGTAGTCCTAAAGTTTGCTGATCCTCAGAAACCAGTTCTTACAGTCATTTAGCTAAATAATTTGCTCGAGCACCGTCAGAGGTTTTATGTATCAGAACAGTTTAAACGAGTGAACTGCTTCACACCAGGCCTCATAATTACTTAAATTCTTGGTTGGATAAAATTCTATTTACCTTGCTAGCATGTGTGACTGCATCAGTTTGTCACATCATTTTGGAAGAATTTTGTCTGACCCATCTTTTTAATGTTGTTTCAGTTCATTGAGGAACTTTGACTAGTAAATTGCAACACCTTGATTCTTTTCGTTTTATAGATATTTTGTTTTAGATTTGTTGTGTTTGTCCTGTTACAAGAGTTAGCTTGGTCCAAGCTTCAGCTGTCAACAACTACAAGGTGTTTAGGTCCTGCAAAACAAGCTCATCAGCCTTCCACCGCCGTGCCAACAACTGGGATGATTCTAGGCCCTTTTACACAAATTTCATGACTTAGGAAACACTGATTAACAGACCTTTCAAACACTTTTTAGATATAAAATGTTTTGTATTACAGGTTAATACTTCAGAAATTACCACAATCTGTCTGCGTAAAGATTTGTCCAGCTTCAGGCTGCAACTCATTAATATTCATTATGCTAATTTGCTGGACTTAGATTGGCTAACAAACTAGCCTATGAGAGCACGGCTTCCTGTTTCCTTCCCCACTGCGCATGGCAACAGCGCACCGACTCTCTTCCTGTTAATAGGTGTTTATGCTAACAGTTTATAGCCAGCAGCATGCTGGAGATGATGAATACTAATGAGCAAAGGAGTTGTGACGAAACAGATACAGGCCGCCACCTGCATAGTTTGAGAGATAAAAACTGAAAGAGAAGTTGTTGACCTCAGAAAAACCACTTTTAATGGAATGCCCTCTTTAAACATATGGCTGTGCATTATGGGTAAACATCTTTCCTTTGAGCTCATCATGAACTTCGATTGTTTTCGTGTTAACTCGGGCCTTTATAGTGGGTGTTTCTCATTGTCAAGGCGTCTTGCTTACCTAGACAGTGCCTTGGAAGACGAGGCGTCTTGCTTACGACGACACTGGAACAGACTTAACTCACGTGATCGAGGCTGCCTGCTTACATGCACTGTTTATGTCCCGCCCATCGTGGTAGCATAGTAGCAGCATTTCTTCAGCCATGGAACTGAAAATGTTAATGAAAATAAAATAAAAGTGCAAGTGAGTTAGTACCTTCAAGCCACCAAAGCTGCAACTACAAAGCAACTAACCAACTGTATAACTGCTTTAGAAGTAACTGCTGCCGGCTCCTGATCTAACCATTTTTTAAAAATACCACAATATATTCTGGGAAATTTTCGACTGAGGGAAGGCATCAAGGCATGTCCCATGTATCCTTGGTAAGTTAGCTAAACGGCAGACAAACCAAAGACAGACACCTTGATAGCACATGAACACTGGAACGCGCCTTGGCGGTTCCTGATGAGGTATCCCCTAGGCAACCGGAGAGGGACAGAGGTGTAAATGCGAAGTTCCTTCACATTGTGAAACACCCAGTTTGAGATGTAGTTTGAGGGAACATTTTCACCCCAACTAACATAGTAATAATATTGATTTTAAAACAATAACAATGTTCAGATTTTCTTTTGTTCGTGTGTTGCCACAAGCAGTTTTGGAATCTTTTAGGAAGCATTTATCTCCAACAGAGCTGTTTTTTTGTCACTTCATTGAGAAGTTTTGGGTCTTGGCCGTCAGGAGGGTGATTTACCGGATCAACGTTCCATCTCTTCTCGCTGTGTAAACAAACACTGACACAGAGCTGTGACCTCTTTTCAGCTCCCCAACACCGAGTCATTTTTTAAAGATGTGACAGCCTTTGTTGATTAGAAAAACAAAGGTTTGTATTTCAGAATACTAATATAAATCTGTTTTTTAGTAAAAAAACAAAACAAAACTATTTTTTAGTGTACATTTTCAGAAAAATATCTATTTTTCTCTGTCTTTAGAGAGTATTCCATTTAAATAAATGTTGATAACAAAAACAATTCACACTGTTCCATGAAACATTTTATTTAATCGGTTACTTGGTCACACTTGAGATTGAAGGTGAATCTAATTGAAGGATGTCTGATTTAAGACGTCCTGTTCTCCAAAATAAAATTAAAAGACTAATGCTGGGTATAATTGATAATTAAACCACAATACAAATAAAGGGGATTTCACTGTTGGGGAAATGGGCTTTTGACAAAGAACCTTTTAGAAGAACATCATACATGTGATAACACAGACCCTTTAAATAAGTCTGAAGACTAAATTCAGGTTCTTTTTTATTCATTTGACCATATTCTTTAAAACTGTACCTGCATTTTAAGATAAAACGAAACGATTGTAATTCAGCTAAATGCGGCGGAAAAAAAGATGTCGAAAAAATAATCAAATGTGTCAGCTGGTTTAAGTATGTATGTAAGTAAGTTGAACTTCCTGGTGAAATGACTAAGCCTCTGACACAAGACATATGCTTTTCTTTTGGGTATTAACAGGAGTGGTTTCCTCATGCAAATATCTTAAAAGCTCTGTAAATCATCTGCGAGTTGTGCACTTCTCAAACAGCTGCCATCTCGTCTGGGATTGGCCACTCCAGCAAACTTAGAGCTGACGGTTCAATAAAAGCAGGTCCATATAAACTGCAAAAATTAGTCAGGAGTTCTGGAAAGGACATGTTTCACCAGCAGACAGGAGTCCTAGCAAGAGAAAAAGCTCTGGATAACAAACAAAAGGTGCTTTTATTCATACAGACAAGACATCAGGATTTTTAGGATAATTTTCATGATTTTGAACTAGAAGTTAGCAAGTTTTTCAAATAAAAAAAGAGCTTTAAATTAAAAACTGTGCACAAAAGATGGCCAAAACACTCAGTCAGTTAATATTAAGTATAACTACACGAAATTATTTTTTACAATGTAGTATAGCTTTCAGATTGTCAGTGTTTTTGAAAATGTAACCAATAAGTGCTGAGTCACTGTACTACAGTAGCCTATGTGTAGCTATATGTTAGCTTGTCCAAACTTGAAAAAAAAAGGAAGTAGCATTTTTAGATAATAATACTGCTGCTGTCATGTGACTGTAGCACCATCTGGATCTCCTTAAACATTTAGAGCCATAATTTTACTAGATTCAGTCAAAAAAATACAGAAAACACAAATTGTTTTAGATCTGCTACGATAACCACAATGCTAACATTAGCATTTTTCCAGAGGGGCGACATGCACACTGTGCTGCAGCTAATTGATACTGAGTTTAAAATAATTATTCAGAAGTATGTTATGTTTCCTAATTTTTTGCATTGTTTGTGAAAAGACAAAGACATTTCTCATTAAAGATTCAATATAATGCTAATTGAATTAGCGCATATTTTAAAAGTCTTGCGTCGATACACCCTTGAAATAATTTTGAGTTTATGTTGGCTTTTTTAGTTAGGTAAATTTAACTTGTTTTGATGGCTAATTCAGTGACACATTTTTATTGTTCAAGCTTAAAATAATGCTTAAAAATAAATTTTTCATGACATTTGCTATCAAGGCTGCTTTCTTGATTACTGATTACGAAATACTTTGAGCAGCAAATTACAGCTTCAAGCTTTAAATGACATTATATGTTTGACATTATGAAACTCCTGAATTTCAGTGCCCCTCCCGAAAATCTCCCGGATCCAACTTTCTCCTGAATTCCGACGCTTTCCGTCGTCCATTTTTTCCGACCAGCTATTTATAATGATAGTATCTGAATGACCGTCTTACAAACACAGATTACATGCTGCAAACTGTCCCACCCCGCTGCAACGCTACTATCAAAACCCCGCTGTGACAATATAATTATCAACCCCTTTTCCACGACACAACCCCCCCCACCACCCACCCGCTCGGTTACAGTTTTGAGTTCTCAAGGTTGACATGCATGACTATCAGCAATCCAATGGCTGCAACAGAGTGACGTGATTCAGCTGCTGAATGGACCTTGTGATATGTACTTAACTGTTTTATATCTAAATAATAATAACTGTAGTTTATAACCCCTTCTTTCCACCGGAAGAGTAACGGGTGCATAACGTCAGTGAAGCGTAATACGTCACCATTAAAGTCAATAGGACAGTTTCCTCCAAGCGTGAAGCAACGCGAATTGGACGCGTCTCAGAAGCATAGGCCTTTATGCAACAGTTCTAGTTTTTACACACTACACTTCTAATACGCGTCAAGCTCAGCAGTTTAGTTTGGACCAGACAGGAAGTCAAGCGATTGTGTAAAATAAAATACCCAGAAGTTTCAAAACAATGGACACGTATAGTTTTCCGTTTGCTTGACTATGAAAAAGTACCCGACCCATACCTTCTGGATACATGTTGTCGTCTTTCTCCCTGCTTCTTGTTGTGTGTACTAATGAAATTACGCATGATTTCACAATTCTCATGTGATTTCGAGATCTCCCTCTTAAGGACACATGTGGCATCACTAGCAGGACAGTTTTGTCCTCCGAGTGTGTGAGTGCTTGAGGGGGGGTATCATTAGTCTGACAGAAGGCCGTCTGACACACACATACACACTGACAGCCTAGCTAGAGGTAAATGTCACACAGGGGGCTCCTGTGGCGCCAAGAAATCGTTTCCTCCCTCATTTTATCTCTCTTTTTTCCCCTCTACATTATTGAAAAGGCCACGCAGCAAGGCACTCTGGGAGGTTATACCCATCGTCCAACTGGGGTGGATAGAAAGGGCTGATGAGGTGATGAAGACTTCTTTTGGAGAAAGACTCGAATTCAAACCTTGTCTATTTCATCATTTCGTTTCATCATCCTCTTCTTCAGAGTTGAAGGCTGTGGCGCTTATATTTTCTGGTAGGAGTTGACTGTTCCCTTCACAGCTGCTACTTCTCTTACTTTTAGCATCTAGATCTATAGCCATTAAGATGAGATGGTTAGAAATGTTTATATGCACCATCACATTAAAGGCTATCAGGGAGAAGACCATCCCCTTTTTATAAAATTCTTTCATTTGTTGGGTTTCTGGGGAACCTCGTCTTTGATCTTTTCCTTCTCTGCCTTTTCCCTCTCACTCCCTCCTCCATTAGGGCTTTTTGTTTCCATCCTTTATCTTCGTTCTTTGCAGGTGATTCTGAAGGCTGGTGAAGGTTCTCAGTCATCCAGGTCATACTGTTCCTAGTAGGTTAGAAAGAGCAGCTTTATTCTACTGATTTTTGAAGATACTTTTTGTCTCATCTGATTAACTTTATCAATTTCAAAGGTACAGTATGTAATAATTAGACCTTGTGGTCAAATCAGAGTCCTGCAGTTCATGTGGAAATAAAAAACAATCCACGCTCAGTTACTCACCCCCTCCCCTCCCTTATTTTTCAGCTGGGTTGCCAGTTTCGATGTTGATCCTCATTTTGCTTCTCTTGTTTCTGTTCAGTTTTTGGGAAGGATGCCATGGGTTCTTAGGTTTGCTACAAGTTACCTCATGACTGCTTCTTTTACTCTCTCACAAATAGTTTCTCCATACCAGCAGTAGCTCATTAGCAATTCACCTGTGTGTGGGCACTGTTGGTACGGAGGATAACCCCGCCCCTTTTCGGTTGCCAAGGGATCTCTGTTTATGTTTAAAATAAAGGTTTGTGGCCCGCCCACTGGCTTTTCTACATCACAAAGCCTTGTCTTTTTCAAAAAGCATTTTTCAAATTGCCAATGAGTCTCAGCGATTTAAAAGCAGAAATACTCAGAAATGCAATTTTGAGCTTAAGTTTCTTAAGATACAGTATGTCCACCAGCATCAGAAAAATACCACAAGAACATGTTAACAGGAAAAGTAGAATTTCCATTGGAGTGGATTTTTAATTAGACCCTAACCAATCAAACTTTTAGGATTATTTTGTGATCAGTCACACAACACTGTTATTAATGCACGGATGTGTTTTGTTTTTAAATCTGCTACTTTCTTGGCACCATGTTATCATTAACCATCTTTTAAACATTTAAGAATAGTTTAGAAAAAGAGAGAGAGGCTCATGTTTATGGCAATCTTTTACTCAGGCATTTACTAAAACAAGCTGTAAAGTCATCTAACATAAAGGAACTCCCAACTTAGAGAAAAGACCAGAGTACATTTAAATCTGTGACACACATAAAGCCAGATCTCCCTTATCTGCCTACCGATTGGGAAACCATGGCCTAGTTGGGCAGATTTAAGTGAACAAACTTTAGCACAGTTGGATGAAAAACAGAGAGAAACACACTACAGGGAATCTTCTCTGGGAATTCAGGCCAGAGAGCCGAGGACGCTGGGAAGATTGACACCTGTCAACTGCACTGCATTCCCTTCCCTGATGAAAACTAATTGAAAGCTGTTCATGCTGCAGAGGGAGCAGAGCTGAAACCGAGTGGGCAGAGCATTCGAGTTTGGAACCAGGCCATAAAAAAATGATATTTAAGGTGGAAATTTGACTTCAAGCTATTTAGATGCAGGTTTTAATCCTCAGTCTGAGTTTTAAAGAGGATGCAGTGGATGTTAGAGGAATCTGTGTCATGCTGGGTTTATCACAGATGCGAGAGTGGACTTAAAAAATTAAATACATGAGATTTTTTTCAGTTAAAAAATTTGTAGTGTTCCAATTTCTGTTGCATTCACACTCTAATGTTCACTTGCATTTATGCATTTAGGACGTTCTGGTTGTTTGGCAATGCTCAAAAGTCCAGTAGAATAAATCATCTATGTTGAGGCAGCAGCCAAAGGCCAGAACTAAACATGATAAAAAAAGGTACAAAATATAGCAAGTTAAATACAAGACAAGGTAAGGTAAGTAGCTGGTATTCATACCTGCAGACTTACGTCTGTATGTACTGGTAACCTTGTACTGCAAGATGGATTCTTGCAAGATTTGGAGTTTTCCAAACCCACAAAAACACATCTTGAACCACTCCAACTAAACCATCTGAGTCAACTCCAACAGGTGGTTCGTACCGATCATGTGTTAGCATTGTATTTTGGAGCGGGTGTTCTGGTATGATTGGCATCAAGTGCTCAGGCAGGCAAAGCTAAACAAACATGGCTGCGCTGGTGGACGTACGCATAAAAGCGACTATTGAATCTGTTTTAGGACTAGAGAAGGTACGAACTTTGTGCCTTTCCTGATGGTAATGATGTGTGTACTTTTATCCCGACTGGATTTGCAAGAGCTTGACTTGCTGTTAAAGGCTAAAAACAAATCATGGTAGGCAGACACTTGCTGGCGTATCCTCCAATCAGCTTAAACTATTATACCTGATGTCCCTCCCTTTTTCAGACGCTTTCACACTGAGCAGTTCCAGATGTATGCATAGCACCGACAAAGCTGACAAAGTACATTTTTGTGGAAGTATGAACAAACCCACCCTGAAGAGGATGGATGGATGGATGGATGGATGGATGGATGGATGGATGGATGGATGGATGGATGGATGGATGGATATGTTTTATATTACTCTCTCATTTTGGCTGTTGTTTTTCTAATAATTCCAGTGGGTATCCTCCATAGTTCTAGTTTCCAACTTCACTCCACTTCGATTCCATTTAAATAATCACCCATCCCAGCACATTTACTCCCTGGCTTCCATCAGTTCTCTCACTTCTTTATCAGGCCGTTGAACATCTGTGCTTCTCTTTAGTTTTATCATTAAAAATACCGCAGAATTCCTAAAAACCACCTCCTTTGTTTGTGTATTTAGCGTGTACTACATCTCAAATGTAACAGAGCTGCAATCTGTCTCTGTCCTGTTGACCGTTTTCTAGTGGAAATAAATTGGTATTGTTTACAGCGTAAACAGCAATGTAGTGAGATAAAGCCAGGAGAAAAAAAAAGGTGATAAAAGGGAAAGATGATAAACAGAGCGAGTATCAGCAACAGGAGTGAAGAGGAGTCAGAAGGGTGACGGTGAAGAGAAGAAACGGGAGAGACGGCTAGAGGAAGAAGGTGTGACACAATGGGAAATGGTGAAACGTGGGGTTAGGAAGTGAAGTAACAGCATGTCCACCGGTGTGTGAAACTGCTGGATGAGTTTCTGCACCGCGCCGTGTGTGGGTTTGTATTTCTGACCTCCTGGGGACCCGTTTCCTGACTTTTACTATCTTTCTGGGGTCCGGGGGTTCTTGTGGGGACCGAAGCCTGGTCCCCATGGGGGGGAATCCCCTTTTTAGGGTTAGGGGTTAGGTTTATAGGTATGGTGTGAATAGAGTTTTAGTTAGTCTTAGGGTTAGTTATAGATCAGTAATGGTTAAGGTTAGGAAAAGGGTTTGGGTTAGGTATAAATCTAGTTACTAAAATCAATGGAAGTCAATGGACGGTCCCCATAAGGATACCAAAACACACTTGTGTGTGTGTGTGTGTGTGTGTGTGTGCGCATGTGTGTCTCAATATAAGAACAAAACATAAAAAGATGGCTTAATTTCTTTGCACGTTCTAAAACACGCCTGGTTTCAGTGAGACTTTGAGCAGGTTAAACTAGTGAATTACTCTGCGTTGTTGTTTTACCTGAAGACAAAAACATAGTTTTGTAGTTTTTGACATAGAGAAATGTTTCATTCTCGAGTCAAAATATTGACCAATTTCACATTTATGTCACAAACAAACCTAAATTCAGTCCAAAATGTTTGGTGTCATTATGTCAAGGGATCTAATTAGAAGATCTTATTAGATAAAAAGAAACTGTCGTCTTCAAGTTGGCACAGATCTCAAATTAATGATATTTCACTTTGTGTGACAATTTCAACCCAGAAAGAAAAAGGAATGATAATAACACACACTTATAGGAAACCTTAATCAAAACCCAAATTTGAATCTGAATGAATTAAATGTTGATGAGCAGGAATCATGTACTGTTTAAAGGAGACAAAAACTCAATTTAGTATTTTTCCACATGAAAACGTTTATAATTTGGTTTCCTAATGATTTTACACTGGCTGGAATGATGATTTTTAAAAGTGGAGCCTTTGTTCACCCCTGGCTTTTGTAACCAGGCTACGCGCATGCGCAATAAAACACAAGGTTTGCCGGCAGCCCCTCTGGCCGAGGCTGTGAGCGTTCATCTGCCTCCTGCACAAGCAAATCCCCCAGTCTGCAGCATTCCGTTTTCCTTTACCTGGACAAAAATGAGTCAGAGCCACAAGGTATATCCAAAAAGACCAAGCCTTGAACCCCGATTGCACAGCTAGCTCTCCAGAGCGGCGTTGCTCCGCTCTGAATCAGCCTCCGGCAAGTAGCATCTACTGCTGGCAGCTTCTCAAGCCCGGCGATCCGCTTCACGTTCTGCTGCGAGCTGCTCTCGGCCTGAGTGCTACAGCGTACGTTCAAGATGACCAAGCCTTGATTCCCGGTTGCACTGCTGGCGTCCGTCCCCTTCGAATGTAGCATCTACTGCTAGCCAGCCGCTAGCTGCTCCTCAAGCCTGGCTCACTCATCCACGGGTCGATTGGGTCACCCTTCGGAGCTCCTCAACACCAAGCTCCTCTGACATTATTCCAACAATCAGAGACTTGCCTGCAACTTAAATGTTAAGGATGTGGTCTTAATTATCTATTGTGGGACCATGAGCTCCATGTTGGACATACTCCAAACCTAAGGTGACAACCCCCCTCCTTCCTGCCACCAATCAACACGCCCCATATTTGCATTGTTATAATTACCGCGCACTACGTCTAAAACCCCACATATACTCTCGCGGGAGAATAATGTGCTTAAAAATGGATCATTAAAGGCATTTTTAAAATACTTTTTTCAAGCGACTTTTTTTTAAAGCAGTACTTAGGAACTTTCAGTTTAGGTTTATTTTGGCGGCGCCACTGGACAAAAGCGGTATTATTTTACGTGAACGAAGCCTGCATTTCCCATGAGCACCAGCGCGTAGCGTCGTAAAATCCAGATACCCCGTCCGCCAGCAGTTGGATTGAACTACATTACATTTCGATTTCCAGTGGCTGAGTGAATGATGGATAGCGACGAGGTAATGTATCTAATTGTAGCTAAACAGTGTTTTATGATGATGTTGATAATAAGAAACGTCTAATTTCTGTTTGGTACCGCAACCCCCCCCCCCCGACTCTTTAGCGACTTTCGCAGGCTACTGACGAGTTTTGAGCCTTTAAACAGATAAATAAAATGTTGACTGTCCTTTTATCCGGTTACTCTCCCTTTTTCTTTTTTTTGTCTCCTCAGACAAAACTTTTCATTTTTGCGGGACTTCTGCCATGTTAGCTGCAGTTGCGCGTAACAGGTCGCATCGAGTTCCGTGTTTATGACGAATGGGGAGAGGGGAAGTGACGTATGCCGAAAAGCAGCCTATCCATTCGTAGTTTTTTGTGTGGCAGGGTTCCCACCATCCTCCTCAAAGTTGTTTAGTGCCAGTGAAAGCGATACAGACCCCCTCAAGCCATGACAGAGGTGTCATTCAACTTGTTGTAAGTCGCCATATAATCACAGAAGTTATGAAACTATTTCATGAAGGTTGAAAAGTTACTTGGTGTTGGTTTAAAGCCTGTACAACTATTATAGTGCGTGGGTATCCTTGGTATTAACAGTTTATGACTCCTTTAAGAAAACAAATATCTTGCAGATGAGGATCGTTTATAATGAATTTCAACGTGCCTGATCTGCAGATGAGATGCTACTTCTATTAACAAAGCTAATGCTCACAGAGAAAAGAGTTTGCTTATGTTTTCTATTTCTGCCCCAAATACATAAGTAAAATAAATTAATAACACTTGATCCCTTCCATGCAGATCAGCTGACAGGTTAAAAAAAAGGCTCGTTCGAATAGACACACAATGGATTACTACCATCTAAAAATGGCTCCACTTGTTCAAATCTGAAAGTTGTTATTTTTTTCTTCCTTCTTTTCTCTAGAACTTGATCCCGTTGACATTCGAGTGTGTGAGACATAAATAATTGAAGACTTAGCTGGCAATGAGGTGGCCTTTTCATGACTTACAATGTGTTGAAGTGTTGGAATTTTTAATGCCAGTGAATCTTGGAAGTTCAAACAAACCGGGTTTAAGCACGATTCTGGACTATTCCCAACAGGAAACAAAGTAAAAATAAAAGAAGGGGCTGTGTGGGAACATGACGTCTCAACAGACTCCCAGGAGAAATCCTGTATTTGTTTAGTACAACCATAATCTAAACACGTTGCGCTCATTTTGAATTTAATGACAACACATCTCAGGAACAGGATGATATTTATATTATATAGCATCTCCTCTTCTTTTAACATCTGTCTGTAAACATCTGGGAAGTGAGGAGACCAGCTGCTGGAGTTTTAGGATGTCTGATGCAGGATTCTATCTGCTCAGGATGTTTCATATCATTATACTCCAGATGTTTTCTGCTGGTGAAACATCTGGACTGCAGGCAGGTCAGTTCAGCACTCAGACTCTTCTCCTGTGAAGCCGTGCTGTTGTGATGATGCACTATGTGGTTTAACATTGCTGAAATATACAAGTCCTTCCTTGAAAGAGACGTCGTCCAGATGGGAACAGATGTTGCTCTAAAACCTGTATGTCCTTTACAACATCAATGGAGCTTTTCCAGATGTGTAAGCTGCTCACATCATAGACACTAATGGAACCACAAACCATCACAAACAGAGGTTTTAGTCTGTAGGACGCGGTGTCTGGGGTTTTAGTCTGTAGGACACGGTGTCCAGGGTTTTAGTCTGTAGGACACGGTGTCCAGGTTTTCAGTCTGTAGGACACGGTGTCCAGGGTTTTAGTCTGTAGGACACGGTGTCCAGGGTTTTAGTCTGTAGGACACGGTGTCCAGGTTTTTAGTCTGTAGGACACGGTGTCCGGGGTTTCAGTCTGTTGGACACGGTGTCCGGGGTTTCAGTCTGTAGGACACGGTGTCCAGGGTCATAGTCTGTAGGACACGGTGTCCGGGGTTTCAGTCTGTAGGACGCGGTGTCCAGGGTTTTAGTCTGTAGGACACGGTGTCCGGGGTTTTAGTCTGTAGGACGCGGTGTCCGGGGTTTCAGTCTGTAGGACGCGGTGTCCGGGGTTTCAGTCTGTAGGACGCGGTGTCCGGGGTTTCAGTCTGTAGGACGCGGTGTCCAGGGTCATAGTCTGTAGGACGCGGTGTCCGGGGTCTTAGTCTGTAGGACACGGTGTCCAGGTTTTAGTCTGTAGGACACGGTGTCCAGGGTTTTAGTCTGTAGGACACGGTGTCCAGGGTCTTAGTCTGTAGGACACGGTGTCC
>SSNP01000006.1:9015241-9152512 GCA_006937955.1 Pachypanchax playfairii
AGTCTGTAGGACGCGGTGTCCAGGGTTTTAGTCTGTAGGACACGGTGTCCAGGGTTTTAGTCCGTAGGACACGCTGTCCGGGGTTTTAGTCCGTAGGACACGGTGTCCAGGATTTTAGTCTGTAGGACACGGTGTCCGGGGTTTCAGTCTGTAGGACACGGTGTCCGGGGTTTTAGTCTGTAGGACGCGGTGTCCAGGGTTTTAGTCTGTAGGACACGGTGTCCAGGGTTTTAGTCTGTAGGACACGGTGTCCAGGGTTTCAGTCTGTAGGACACGGTGTCCAGGGTTTTAGTCTGTAGGACACGGTGTCCAGGGTCTTAGTCTGTAGGACACGGTGTCCAGGGTCATAGTCTGTAGGACGCGGTGTCCGGGGTTTCAGTCTGTAGGACGCGGTGTCCAGGGTCATAGTCTGTAGGACGCGGTGTCCAGGGTTTCAGTCTGTAGGACACGGTGTCCAGGGTTTTAGTCTGTAGGACACGGTGTCCAGGGTTTTAGTCTGTAGGACACGGTGTCCAGGTTTTCAGTCTGTAGGACACGGTGTCCGGGGTTTCAGTCTGTAGGACACGGTGTCCAGGGTTTCAGTCTGTAGGACACGGTGTCCAGGGTTTTAGTCTGTAGGACACGGTGTCCAGGGTTTTAGTCTGTAGGACACGGTGTCCGGGGTTTTAGTCTGTAGGACACGGTGTCCAGGGTTTTAGTCTGTAGGACACGGTGTCCGGGGTTTCAGTCTGTAGGACACGGTGTCCAGGGTCATAGTCTGTAGGACGCGGTGTCCGGGGTCTTAGTCTGTAGGACACGGTGTCCAGGGTTTTAGTCTGTAGGACACGGTGTCCAGGTTTTCAGTCTGTAGGACACGGTGTCCAGGGTTTTAGTCTGTAGGACACGGTGTCCAGGATTTTAGTCTGTAGGACACGGTGTCCGGGGTTTTAGTCTGTAGGACACGGTGTCCAGGTTTTCAGTCTGTAGGACACGGTGTCCAGGGTTTTAGTCTGTAGGACACGGTGTCCAGGGTTTTAGTCTGTAGGACACGGTGTCCAGGGTTTTAGTCTGTAGGACACGGTGTCCAGGGTCATAGTCTGTAGGACACGGTGTCCGGGGTTTCAGTCTGTAGGACACGGTGTCCAGGGTCATAGTCTGTAGGACGCGGTGTCCGGGGTTTCAGTCTGTAGGACACGGTGTCCAGGGTCATAGTCTGTAGGACGCGGTGTCCGGGGTTTCAGTCTGTAGGACGCGGTGTCCAGGGTCATAGTCTGTAGGACGCGGTGTCCGGGGTTTCAGTCTGTAGGACGCGGTGTCCAGGGTTTTAGTCTGTAGGACACGGTGTCCAAGGTTTTAGTCTGTAGGACGCGGTGTCCAGGGTTTTAGTCTGTAGGACACGGTGTCCAGGGTTTCAGTCTGTAGGACACGGTGTCCAGGGTTTTAGTCCGTAGGACACGCTGTCCGGGGTTTTAGTCCGTAGGACACGGTGTCCGGGGTTTTAGTCCGTAGGACACGGTGTCCGGGGTTTTAGTCCGTAGGACACGGTGTCCAGGGTTTTAGTCTGAACTTCTGTCCATCTTTACATCTGAGAGACTCTACCTCTCTGTTATACATCAGGTAACTGAGATGTTGCCAGTTTGAACTATTTCATTATAAAATGTTCCTCTAGTTGGTTTTATTTTAAGTTATGCCTGTAAGTCTTTTCTTACCTCTGTTCCAACCTTTTTGGAGACGTGTTGCTTCCATTTTGTGTTGGACTGAGCTTCCGTTCTGTCTCCTCTCTGCTGTCGTCCCCTGTTCATCAGGCTGTTGTTTGTGTCCTGGGTTTGCTGATGACTGTCCATGTCCTTGGAGCAGCCAAACCTTTAGGTTCTCTGGGCCTCTGCTGATGGGGCCTGAGTTGGTATGAAGTCTCTAATACACTCACACAGCGGCAATCAGTGTATAAATTCTGTTTGTTTGTTTTTTAATTTGTCTTGTTTCTTTTTGATTTCACAAAGAACATAAAAGGGAGAAAATGCATGTGGTTGGAACAGAGTAAAAAAAAATGGAAGGTTGACAGAAAAATGAGATATTTCTCTATAAGTCATGCTCTGTCTGATGGCCTCTGATCTTTTTCCTCCTGCCTCTGCTGTCTTCCTTACCGTCACCTGTCCGTTATTAACCCATATCCTGGTTACATCCCACGGGCTGTTCTTACAGGTATTACAGCACGATGACATGAGCTCATCACATGGCAGCACACAGAACAAAGTTCCACATTTGAGCTTTGATTTATTGGAGAAATGTCCACAAATTCTGTTGAAATGAAGCCTGAATCTGACAGTAAAGGTTCTGTATCCTGCTATTTTACAGCTTTTTACATCTGTGACAGACACATATATGATAAAATCTTACCTTTGGTGTTCTATAGTCTTCATTTGTCCTGAAAACTTAAATTCTCGAGGTATACTCCGACCAGGAAGTAAAACACTTGGATTACCCATCTCTCCCCCAGCCCCTCCTCGTGAGTGCTGCCCCTCCAGCTGCCTGAATAAAATGGTGAATAAATTCCTGTAACTCTCTCAGCCAAATGCACATTTTCACCGAGACATTTTCAGAAAGTAAAATACTACAAAATAGTGATGTTTAGTGTCTTGCTTCAGTGCAGCTCAGGTCGTGTGTTTTAATATTCAGGGGCAGCGCGGACACACTGGGCAGGTCCTGGTGTAACATTGTTACATCACTATGTTACAGTCAGTCAGCTACAGTATGTAAGAATTAGACCTTGTTGTCAAATCCGAGTCCCGCAGTTCATGTAGAAAAAAAAATAAGTCAGCTCTCAGCCATTCACCCCCTCCCTGATTTTTCTATTTGGTTGCCAGTTCTGATGTTGATCCTCATTTTTTTTCTCTTGTATTTGTTTAATTTGTGAGAATATCTGAAGGTCTATTTGTTCAGCGTTGAGTTTTCCTAAGTGCGTTTGAACGCCCCATCACGTGTAGCTCGGCTGCTCAGTTGGAAGGATGTGGTGGTTTCTTACTTTTCGCTGCTGCTCGTTGTGGAATTACAGCTGCTTGTGTTGAAGACTTGGCAGCCTTGCTGACTCACGTTATTTTTTTTATGGAACTAGGAAATCTGGACGTGTAAATAATGATTCCGATCCGGGCTAGTGTTTTTAAAATGACCACCCAGCCGGCTGAGATCGAGATCTGCTACAATGTGACTTTATTTTCAACATTGGTGGGACATTAAACTGTTGTGTGAGTATTTCACTGTAAAATTCTTACATACTGTAGCTTTGCCTTAACGGGATTAGCACTTTCCTCAAACACCAACTATAACAGCTCATATACATGTCTGCCCTCTAGTGGAGGATCTTAGTATTGCAGGGGAGAAGTGCCAATTTTATATAACTATATATAATTGGGTAATAAAAATATCACCTTATCAACAACAAGGAAACAGTTCCGTCACACTCACACAAACACGCTCTTACCAATCCCATTTTAGCCGTTTAAAAAAAAAAGGATTGATGACATTATTTTGCCGTGTCAATATCTCACAGTTCCTCTCGGTGTTCAACAACCAGCCCTCTAATTTCCTTACTGATTCCACCAATCCTTGTTAGACGCTGCCCTGCAGATGACCTTGCTCTCGAGTGCTTTCATTTCTTTCAGTATCTGACCACTCGACTGTGGCTGAGATCACATTGGATTTTTAAAAGGTTCATTTTCATTAGGATTATGTTGTTTGACATGAAAACCGATGGATATATTTTATTCCAGATTTTGTCTCTTGTAAGGAACCTGAAAAAATGACAAGTACAAACAGTGATAGACAGAAAATCACAATTGTTACTTTTTTTTTAGATGTTTGGAGGATAATGAATGAACTTCTTGTCATGCTTACCCACAAAAATCTTGGAAGAGCCCCAAACTGTTAAGCCCCGGCTTAAGTGGCCGTGACAAATGGAAGAATCTACACATTAAAATACTGTATTTAATCTCTAATAAACCAAATCACAAAGATCAAGTTACCAGACTCCCATAAAAAATGTACCCAATAAGTTTTTTTGTTATTTAAAGATGTAGCTAATTTATGTTGTATAAGACACAGCCACTTAGTTATTGGTTTAAATCAGTTTGTACTGAGCCTTAATATTATATATGATAAAAGTAAACAATAGTAACGGCAAACGACGCGGAGAACAGTCAATGGCGAGAAACCGAAGTGTCTGAATTAATTAATATTTTGGGGAGACAGACAGCTCTGTTCAGGCCAAATTTGAGGGGTGTTATCTGAACCGTGCAGGTTTTGAAAAAAATTTCCAAAAAAATGGCAGAGAGGGAGCGGGTTTAAACAAACCTGGCTCCAATGCAAATAAAAAAATTCAGAGCTAAATGCAAGAAGGCACTGTTCCTTCTACCGCGCATGCTTGACACATTCAAGGTACATTCCATTCAGACAGCAAGTCACATTCAGATCGCATTTACTGGCAATATGAAAGACCTTGCAAAAAGATCCGATTTCACAAAAAAATCGGATTTGAGCATTTAGACCTGCAGTCTGAATGTAGCCTTGGTGCCATCAGGATGGTGTGAGATATGACTGCAGGCCTATAAGAAGAACTGTAGTGCTGAAAGCCTCTGCATGACAGGAAGTGCATCAAGATTTCACCCAGAAAACACGGACAGACCGTGTTGTGAAGCTTAATTACATATAAACAGCTCACTGGCAGTCTGAGTATTTAAGGCGGCACTGACACTAGACTGTTAGCCAGTAGAGCTGAAAATCCAAAGAAGGTCAGACCCATAAGGGGAATGATCTTTAATCTGATGACTTTCCTCTATCACCAGACATCCAGCAGCCACATACTGAAACACATAAGACTCGACCATTCTGGAGTTATCATGGAGACAGAGCAGTCGTACCTCAGATGTGTGGCAGACTGTATGGAGAATACAAGCCAAAGTCCTGAAGATCTGAACCAGGAGTCTGGTATGAAACACAGGTTTGAATCCTGACTTTGTTAAGATCCCTGTTATCTATGTGTTGGGGGAAGTGAGTCCTTAAAAACAACGTGGTTCAACCAGCCTACAATATGATCTGAATCCTCTTCCCTGGATCTTGTGAATTGCTAAATCAAGTATAAGAAGACATTTAACATAACATAACTGCTCTTCTCTAACTTCTCAGGACAGAACAACAGGGCCAAAGTTCATCTGAGTTGGATGGTACTGAAAGGTTAAAGTTCACGGAGGAAATTCTAACAAATATTCACTGCCAAAGACCTACTTTCATTTTTTGGTTGTGTTTAATATTTTGTTTTCAGACTGATTGTTGGTTATATCCTAATATTTCTGCATTCAAATCTCTGTGAATCCATAGAAAAGGAGTGCATTTGTGTCGTAGAAAAGGCAATGGGTGGGCCACAAGCTCTTACTCCACTAGCTATAAGCTGGCAGCTGTAAATTAGCAGCTGTAAGCTAGTAGCTGTAAGTTAGAAGTTGTAAGCTAGTAGCTGTAAGCTAGTAGCTGTAAGTTAGAAGTTGTAAGCTAGTAGCTGTAAGCTAGTAGCTGTAAGTTAGAAGTTGTAAGTTAGTAGCTGTAAGTTAGCAGCTGTAAGCTAGTAGCTGTAAGTTAGCAGCTGTAAGCTAGTAGCTGTAAGTTAGAAGTTGTAAGCTAGTAGCTGTAAGTTAGAAGTTGTAAGCTAGTAGCTGTAAGCTAGTAGCTGTAAGTTAGAAGTTGTAAGCTAGTAGCTGTAAGTTAGCAGCTGTAAGCTAGTAGCTGTAAGCTAGTAGCTGTAAGCTAGTATAAACAGAGAGCTCTTAGCAATGTGGAGGGGTGGGGGGATCCTCCACACCAACAGTTCCACCCTAGCACAGAGGTGAATTGCTAATGAGCTACTGCTGCTACTACTTCCTATAAAACGGCACAGGTTTTGTGATTTGGGGCAAAAACAGCATAATCATAATTTAAAGAACACGAGATGCTTTAAAAAGCTCAACAGGTGATGGGAGTGGGTTTTTAAAGGGCACTTAGTACCTACAAATTGTAGCTTCATGCAGGTATGATAAAACCACAAACTCTTGCATAGAAACTGAAACAAGCATCCTCATTTAGTGTTTTGTTTTTTTAAACATGAAAATCTGGCAATCATCCGTCCATCAGACCAGCAGAGAGGGCACCTTGCCAAAAACCTGAAAAACAAAACACATGGCAGGGTACCCAGTCACTCATGAACAGTGTTAAGATCAGAGACGCCACCCTAGTGGACTCCAAGAGACTTTTATTCCAAGCACTGCATGAAAATCCAGTACCAGTTGGATAAATGGCAAATATAGATCTTCATTTCAATCTTGTGAGTATTAAACCCTGGGTCTAATGGAGCACTGGTTTCGTGTAGTCGCTTACATTACATAATCAACTAGTTAGTGCTCCAGCTGAGAGCCGACAGTCTGTCTGCTTGGATGACCTCTCTCTGACTTTGTTCTTTGCTCTTCAGACATGGCGCTGTGGTTGCACTAACAGACAAAACCTTCCCAGTCCGAGAGGATGATTTGAGAGAATTTATAGACCTGTTTCCAAAAGAATTATTGTTTTATTGTATCTGTGTGGCAGAGTAGAAGTAAGTTATGTAATCTTAAAGTAATAGAACAGAAATGAGTGCAAGTGTTTTTGTGGAAAAGTTATAAATAAGTAATGTCGTACCTGGTTTGAAAAGGTCTTTGAACTAGCTCAGTTTGGAGAGATACAGCAGACAGGTGAGCTAACAGCTAGTAACAATAGTTATCAGAATTTTGGGTCATTTATGGCAGAAATAGGCAAGCTAGCTATAATGTGCTTGTTGTCTGCATATATTTAAATGTAACGTTCAGTACTACAGACGTCTTTTATGACCAAATATGCTAATAGCATATTGCAGAGCAGTGCGAATAAAAGGAAACTGAGTTTAAAAACCAGTCGCTTACATTTGATGTATTTTTTTACAAGCATTTGAAAGTGTGAAGTAACATTTAACACACTGAATTTACAGGTTGAATATTGAACAATTTAATAAAAAGCTATATTTTTAAAAACATAATACCTTCACAGGGTGTTTAGACGGGTGCAGAATGACAGTACAGTATTTCCTTTAAACATTATATTTGAATTAAAATATAATAAAATGGTGATTTTGACAGCACAACGTTTGGATTATGTTTAAATCTACCAGCCAATAGCGGCACCAGTGCAGGTTGTCTAATACGGTAAATAGTCAGAGGCTGGTAGTGTAGAAAATGGCGGAGTCGGCAAGTCGAGCAGCTGCTTCAGAGTCCCGGAGATTTTGTTATCCTTCTCAGAAGAGGAGCGACCAGAGAAGATCAAAAACCAGAAGGAGTTTAGGTGAAGCTACAATAGATGGACCCAGATAAATAATGTTCACGGCATCAAAACCCATACGAAAATGTTGAACCTGCATCCTGATGACGGGAAACCGTGTTCTGATGTCACTGTGATGTTCATGTTCCAAATCAAACCTTTAAATAGATCCTAGACCCTCATTTTGAAATCGTATTTAAAAAAATGACTGCTGTAGTGGGCAAGATATAAAGGTACCACATTAACATGAAACATTTGCTGAAGTAAGCTTTAAAAAGGTCAGAAATGTCCCTTTAGAATCTTTTCAAACAGGCTAGCCTAGCCTAAAATAACCACTTGCTACAACCACGTCAAATCTGAGATCAAAGTCAAAACTCATTGAGTAACAGCTATTTTGTCCAATTGGCTTTGGCAGCCATCTTGAATGCAAATCAATTCGTCCTCAAAGTTTGCTTGAACTCCATCCAGTTGTTCCTGAGATATTTTTCTAATAGACAGGGATACTGTAACACCAAATTCAAGGTCAATATCTGTAAACTAACAGATTTCAAGCCATTGCTCTTGTTTTCTAAGGTCAGTAAACTGTGTTGGTCACCATGGATCAGACTGACTCCTCCTTTCCACCGGACGCATAAGCCGCGCGTTACTGGAGCAGCACATCTTGCTCGCGTATGCTGCTGCTTGGCCCTTCCCACCGGGTGCGTATGAGGCAGCAGGGACGTAGCTGTCACCGAAAGAGCCTGAAGTCATGCGAAATTAGCAAAATCACGCTTGACTTCGTCAGTATACACAACAAGCAGAAAAAAACTACAACATGGCTCCAAAAGGTTTGTGTTTTATGTTCTGTCCGTTTTATAATCGCCAATACGTTTATGTTAAGTCAAAGAATATCCAAATTCACCAGGTGATAACTTCTCACCGGGCCGCACAGGTTTTAAGTAAAGCAACCGGAAAGCAGTACATTTTATTCTGAAAATCTCCGGAAGCTTCTCTCAGTTTCCACCTCTGCTTTTCTATCTTCCCATTTCCGTAGCGTACAAGTGTAGCGTGTAGAAAATAGGACCGCCGCGTATGTTTAGGAAAGGGCCGCGACACGTCGCTCCTGAGACTCGCGCTGCTGACGGATCCGGTGGAAAGGGTTCTATTGACTACAGCGATGCCTATCAGCTGCGTATGACGTGCTGCTCCAGTAACGCGCTGCTGACGCGTCCGGTGGAAAGGAGGGGTGACTTCAGAAGTTTTAGATGTCCCATGGGATATTATGCCAACAGAGAGGCTGGACTCTCATGGCAAATGTCTTAGTGGTAAAATCTGAAAGAAAGATCTCAGGTAACATTTCAGTACTCAGTATGTACTACCAGCTACTACCAGACCAAATCCCCCTCGGGGTCTGTAGAACGTACTTTCTTAGAACCCATGTTTTGCCTCGAAAGACGCAATAAATATTCCAGGTAAAGACTCTGTGACTGTTACATGTTCAGTTTTCGATGTTTAACTTAAATTCAGATGAAGACTTCTGTTTAAGCTGCAAATCAAATGTTTATTTTCAGTGTAGTACTTTCAGTAGAGATGAAAATCGCTATGTCAGTAATGGGCTACACACTGCTCTATATCGTCTGTGACCACGCGCTTGTGGCGTATCTAAACCGACTTGTCAAAGTGAGGATTTGTAAAACAACATAGAAGTGAGAGTCTGTAGCAGAGACCAAATGGCACTGCTGAGATATTAATAGCTGCAGGCCATCACACAGCGAGCGTACTAAGTGTGGTAGCAGGAGAATAGTAAACATTCGCATCATAACGCTCTTAATGAGCAGAGGCACTGGGGAAGTGTGCTGTGAGGTCTTTCCCTCCTCCTGTCTGATTATCCAACACATCTTTTTTTTTAAGCCAAATCTCGGAGCTGTCATCTTTATTTTACACGTTTGAAACACTAATGGAAGCAGAAATCTTCCGTCAACAGCTATTCATTGAGCTTGATTATGAGTATTACAAGGAAACAAAGCAGCGGTTTTATTGCCAAGACAAAGATATTAAATTATCTGCATAATGAGCCCGAATTCTCGTTTTATGTTTCTTTTTTCTGTAATAGATTTTCTGAGTCTTGCAGGAGTAATTTTAAAGAGTTGGTAGCTGAAGTTGATTAAAAAAAAAAAAAAAAAGCTTAATTTAGGATTTAGCATTATATCTCTTCAAAATGTTTAAAACATGTAGTATTGCAAACCGGATGGAGAAAATGTTCAAATTCTATTGTTTGATTATTGTTATTGTGATTTTGTTCCCACTCTGAGATTGTGTTTAAGGAAACATAAGAGAAGAAAGTTCTCCATGTTTTCAACATCTTCTCTCACCCTCACCGGGACGGTTTAATCTCCTGCCACCTGGTGAAAGATGTTGCTCGCTGTTTATTGATTCAACAGCTCCAGAAAATGTACTAGAGCTTCATCTCTGTGGAAATCAAACTGTTAAACCTTCTGTAACAATAACGATTTTAATGTCAACTCTACCTATTTTTACTGGTGTCGCTTTTATCGTCATTATTTATATATTTTACATTTTGAGCTGCAATTCATGACTATGTGATGGAGCTATTACTCCATTTAAAAAGTTAGTTTTTATGAAACAGCTAAGTTCTGACCAGAATGATGAGCTAACAGCTACTTAATGGGAGCCGCGACCAAAGAGGATTTCTCCTGGCGCCACAGGATGAGCTACTTGGAGCTGATGCTAATCGCTAATTGCACTCGCAAATGAACATAAAATGTGATGTAAATAACAGAGCATGATGAATATAACAGCGGTGTGAGCGTTTAGAAATGGTCTTTGCACTTTTAGAAATCACAGCATAGAACCACTATGAGATTTCTGTGCTGGCTTAAGACACTGATCTACTTTCATGTCTGCAACACTCAGATTAGCCATTAGCTAATCAGCTAGTCAGAACACATGACGTTTATGTGTATGTGCAACATAGCTAAACTGAAGGTCAGATTTTTGATCTCAGCATGTAGTGAAGACCTGAGCATAGGCCACTGGCATAGGCCTCGGGCGCAATCGGCTGGAGGGGGCACCAAATCCCAATTATTATTATTATTTACATAAAGTAAAGGCATTTTATCAGTTGTTATTTTTTGTAATTGTTTACTGTTAATATTGTTTAGAGCATGTTTTTTCATTGCACTGTTCCATCTATAATCTGTGCTATTCATTTTTAGTTTAAATATTTATTGCAACGTAATCCAGTTATTAAGTTATGTCGTTTCTGTTCTGGATGGTAGGGGGCGCCAAAATCCCTTTTTTGTCCAGGGCACCATTCAGGTGCCTCAGGAACAGCCCTGGCTAAGACATTCGAGAGTCATCAGTGATGTTGTGAACTCGCTTTCATCCGACCTGTACGTCATCAATATGCGACATACGTGACTATTTTGCGTCGAGGAGGCGGGAGCGAAAAGAAAACAACAATAATGGCGGACGACGCGGAGAACAGTAAATGGCGAGAAACTGAAGTGTCTGAGTTGATTAATATTTTGGGAGACAGCTCTGTTCAGGCTAAACTCGAGGGGTATTACCGGAACCGCAAACATTTCCAAAGAAATAGCAGAGCGCAGGTTTAAGTGAACCTGGCTCCAATGCCAAAGAAAAATAAAAAGTCTCCAAGCTAAATATGTGTGTGGCGTCACTGTTCCCTCTACTGTGCATGCGTGACACAAGACGAATTCTGTTCAGATAGAAAGTCACATTCAGGTCGTATTACACTGGCAGTATGAACGACCTTGCAAAAAGATTGGATCTCACAAAAAAAAATCGGAATTGAGCATTTAGACCTGCAGTGTGAACGTAATCTAATCTGTCTTTTTCTACATCACAGTCGCTGGAGTGAACCTGGTGTAGACCAACCTGTGTTCCAAAATAAACACTTTAAAATGCCTAACTGAGTTTTGCTCTGTGTATTCGAATCCTGCCAAAACACGTCACATAAATTAAATGCTTTTTTTTTTTTATTGCACACACAGAGGATGTAATAAATCACCGCTAAGCTGAATGTATTTTAAATTCACCGTTATAGTTTCATCTCCTCTGTACATTCATGTGCAGGAGGTGCATTAATCTCTATTTCTCCAAACTGAAGCTAAATTGAGGTGATTGAAAAAGCTATCAACAACAGGTAAAATATTATTCGTTCAAAACCTTTCCATACAATCTCATATTAAAATGTGGGATCTATCACTTTAAAGTTACACTTTGGCCTAGACACAGAAAGACTTTAAAGGGTTCCTCTCAACAATCAATCAGCTGGATGATCATTTTAACTCTGTTAATTGTAAAAAGTCACGTTTGCTTTGTTTCTCTTTTAAACGCAGCCATAATTCTCCCTCATCTGCAATTGGCGGTGGTAATTATCCTGCGTGTGTTAGAACTGTGTGCCCAAACTCCTCGCAAATGCACAATTTGTAATCACATTTTGGTTTGTGAGGGCATGTGAGTATATCCAGGAGACAGACAGAAAGTAAATGGGTTAGTGTGTGTTTGTGTGTCTGCGCTCTGCCAGATACATTTGGCAATTCTCAAACAGCTGTCAGCTTTAGAAAAAGTGTTCCAGATGACTGATCTTTAAACTGGGCCAATAAATTCGTACGCAGAACCCCACACACCCTCCACATGAACACTCTAGGTATCAATCTTGACAGATCACTCTCCTTTTCTCTGTCCATTCCTCTTTCCAACCATCCCCTTTCAGTTCTTCCATATTAGGCCTTTTTATACTTTTGCCAATATTTATTCTGCTGCTACAGTGATGTGAATTATGTCTTTTGCTAAGCCTTAATAGGATGTTTTGTTACATAAAATGGCTTTTCCACAGTATCAAATTGATGCACTTGTGTAACAGTTTTAACCCTTTAAAGAGGCCATTTCATACAAATTTCAGGACTTTGTGGTTATTTCTTAAGCATTAACCTGTAATATGAAACATTTTATATCTAAAAACATCAGGAAACACTGATTAACAGACCTTTCAATCTGACTGTGTTAAAATTCAGGTGGTTCCGGCTCCTTCCATCAGGCTGCTTCGTCAGCAGCTCGTTCATATTCATTATTCGAATTTGCTGGACTCTGATTGGCTAACAAACTAGCCTATGAGAGCAAGGTATACTGTTTCCTGCCCCGCTGCGTCAGACGTCGTGTCTTCCTGTTTGATACGTCTTATGCTACAGCTTTTAGCCAGCAGCATGCTAGGCGTGGTTTCAACTGCGGGAGCTGATGAGTACTAACAAACAAAGGAGTTGTGATGAAACAGATACAGGCCGTTCGAACTCGGGAGAACTCGGGTGTTACCACCACCTGCGTAGTTTAAGAGATTAAAACTGAAAGAGAAGTTATTGACCTGTTTTCACACCCACTATGAAGGTAAGAACACCTGTGGAGCTAAAATATTCAACAGAAACCTCAGAAAAACTGTTTTTAATGGAAGGGCCTCTTTAAATACTAACACATAAAATGACAGTTTCTGACTGTTATTACAGGATAATATAATAATTGTTTAACATAATAATAATGAAAAGAAGTAGAGAACATTAGCCGCGTTTATATGTGCAAAATGTATCCAATCTGATCATTGTTCGGATTAGAATTTGACCGCGTACAAGCCTTTACATGTGCCACATGTTTCATCGGGTTAGCTCAATTTGACAGGCGCAAAACTATCTGAAACACCGGAAACGGACGTAGAAGAAGAAGCAGCAGACTTCCGTTGGAAACAAACATGGCTGCGTTTGTTTAAAATGGAGCAGTAGCATCTTCTTCTGAACATGTTTTTATTTTTCTGGAAACATTTTTACATCTAAACCTCCAGCAGCGCATTTGTGTCTGAAACTGACTAGTTTTGTTTCACGCCGCCATGTTTTCATCCAGCGTCTGTAAACACCAACGTAAGATACGTCAACGCGGAACGTAACAAGATATGACCCACGTCCGGAAAAAGCGTTTACATGTGCAGCGATTGGATCAACTATCGGCATAACCCACCCATTCTGATCTGAATGAGTGTAAGTAACCTGATCGCCATGTTTACATGATCTGATCAGGCTTTTAATCTGATTAACTGTGTCCATGCAAACACAGCTATTGATTAAGCTTTTTGTGAAAGTGAAAGTGAAAAGTCTTCATAAACCAAGAAAAAAGTCCAGTTGCCTTCGTTTTAACCTTGTAGATTATCTTTTACTTTCCAAAGTTTAATAATAGGAAAAGGGGTGGTTGTTTCTCTGGACATTTTAGATTTTTTAAATTAAGCAACATCTCTGACTAGACTGGATGCATCTTTCCTTCTTGCAAAGTACTAATACTGTCAAAGAGGTAGAGTTCTCATGGTCTGGTTTCATTTCACATCTGTCAGCTCACCACTGACCCATAAATACATCCATCCTCATATCAAACCTGGTTTTCTCTTCTTTTCTGAAGAAAAACAGCTGTTTACCACATTTTCGTCCTCGTTTTCCACAGGATCTGTCCCCATGGTAACTACAGGTGTTGCCAAATAAACCGGCAGTACAGTTCTATGTGTGTCCTGCGTTTATGAATGAATACGTGATGCAGGTTCATTCACAGCTCATGAGGTCATGCTTCTGAAGCATGTGGGCTTTTTGTAAGGGAAGCTGAACAAGTCCATCTCCTCCAGTCCCTACCGCCTGCCCTCCAACTGCCCCACCCCCTTACCCCCCTTCCCCTCCAAGGACGGCCAGACCATTATAATAATTAACTCGAGAGGGGGCTGATGGGATGGCGAGAAGGAAGGAGAGAGGAGGTATGAGGGACGGAGAAAGGGGGATTTAAGTGAGAGAGGAAATAAAGAGATTGAGTTTAGCTTTGCAAGCAAGGAAGACAGAAAAAAAAGGAGACGGTGGAGACGATTCGCGGGGGGGATTTTTGTGCCGAGGCAGCAAGAATGTAGGGGCCATTGCCTCCTTGCCTGCCGTTTAAATCCTGAGTGACTTTAACTGCGTACAGTAAGCAGCAGCGTTGCTCCAGCGAATTAATCTAGCAAAAAGGCTGTGATGTGGTCACACTACCCCCCCACCCCCCCCCCAACATACACACACAAACACACCACCCTCCTTCTTGCAGTACAACTAGTGAAGGAGTTGGGAAAGAAGGGGGGGGGGGATCTGCTGCTGTGATTCCTAATGAGAGGAGGAAATGTGGTGGACAGAAGGCAAATGGACACATGAGTGTGTGGGGTGGGTGGGGGGGGGTAAAGGAGATGTAGTGGGGGGGAATGAGTAGGACAGTGGACTATATATAGCATAGCAAAAGCTGACCATGTCCCCTGGCTTGGGTGACATCACTTTTTGACATGATGATGTCACTGCCACTCCATCATAATGATTTTTTTTCCCCGACATTGACCCTAAAGGTCTTCAATGATTCAGAGTTGTTCCAGTTACATGATGTTGCTCACACACGTCAACATTTTAGAAACGTCTTTTGTTTGAGTTTGAGTCTTAATTTTTTTATAACAAATTTTTTTCTGAAGAAACTGAGTTTGTGTTTCAACATTTCGGGTTTCTGGTTTAATAATTTTTGTTAAATTTTGTCCTATTCAGTGTTTAGAAGCTGGATGATCCTGTAAAACTTCGTAAGATGATCTACAGACTTTAAATAAAAAGTCATGTGATCGTTCTCTCTATCTGGGTTCTCACTCGTTCTCTCTGAGTTTTAAATACCGTTCTTCTCTGTTAAATCTCCTGCTGTCGGCTTCACGTCAGTCTGTGTGTTGCGGCGTTCAGCTGATGGCGGCTTGTCGTCACAGTTCCAGCTTCTCCTCTTCAAGCTGTCCCCCTGTAGTCCCTCATACGTCCAGTCTCTGAGTCTCCTGCGTCTCTTCTGCGTTCGAGAGTGCAGAAATATTTAAAGTTTAACATTTACCTTTAATAAAAACTTTTCAACAGGGTTTATTGCTAATTAGCTCCACGCAGCAAATAACACGAGCGTTTGTTTTGGGACAAAACGGACAAACAGTGTAAAAGAAAGATGAATGTTCACGTGGTTCGTCTGATGACATCACACAATGTTTGGGGGGAAAAATGTCGAGCAGCAAATTTAAAACTCACATTGTTAAAATGTGTGATTAAGAATTCCTAAAAGATAAAAGCATTATTTTTAGCTTCAATATGAAATATTTTATATCAAAATCAAGTCAGATAGACTTTAACAAATGCGTAAAGCAGATATCAGTTTATTACAGTCGTATATTATAATAATAAAGTCTTTGTTGTTGTTACTTCTACTCAGAGAAACATTATTAATAAGTGCAACTTCAAAACACACCAGTTATAAATGATGACAGTGTAAAAAGTCTGTGTTATTACATCCTAAAATACATAAAACATAAACATAAAACATTTTATTCAGTTGTTTACAAGTAAATACCAGCCAGAACCCGCTACAGAGTCTCCAATCATATAGAAGATTATTTTTCTTCATTATTCAAACCGTCTAAAAGAGGTCGAACTGGTTTGTGATCTTTGTCACACGTTATCTTCTCCCCCTTTTCTCTTGCTCATCTCTCGTTCTTTTTGCCTGTCAGAGCTATTTAAATTGAAAACTGAAAAAAAAAAAAAAAGCTGTGTTTGCTGTTACCGTGACAGCTAACGGTACTGTCACAGATGAAACTGAAAGCTTTGTACAGCGTAAAGCCTGAAGCTTGTGTCATTTTGAGGAATGATGCGGTGGCTTCAGTGTTATCTAAGGGTGTGAGCTAACTGAGGAGAGAATGAGTGAAGTTTAGTTTATTCAGCATCCTCTTGTCTGCTGCAATCAAAGTTTCCAGGTAGAATGAATCTTTCTTTCTCACAACTGAGGCTGTTCACAGCAGGGGCGAAAATCACATGGGGGGCAAGGGGGACACTCCCCCCACTAGTAGGTTGCATAATCATAATATGCGTATAACCGACAGTGACACCACACACACATTTAGCTCGGAGAGTTTTTATTTTTCTTTGGCATTGGAGTCAAGTTAACTTAAACCAGCGCTCTGCCATTTATTTGGAAATGTCTTCAAAAAGCACGCAGTTCCGATAACACCCCTCAAGTTTGGCCTGAACAGAGCTGCCTCCCCAAATATTAATTAAAGAGGCCCTTCCATTAAAAATGTTTTTTCTGAGGTTTCTGTTGAATATTTTAGCTCCACAGGTGTTCTTACCTTCATAGTAGGTGTGAAAACAGGTCAACAACTTCTCTTTCAGTTTTTATCTCTCAAACTACGCAGGTGGCGATAACACCCGAGTTCTCCTGAGTCCGAATGGCCTGTATCTGTTTAATCACAACTCCTTTGTTTGTTCGTTTTCAGCAGCTCCAGCAGTTGAAACCACACCTAGCATGCTGCTGGCTAAAAGCTGTTAGCATAAGACGTAGCAAACAGGAAGAGAGAATGTCCGACGTTGCCAAGCGCAGCGGGGCAGGAAACAGTATACCTTGCTCTCATAGGCTAGTTTGTTAGCCAATCAGAGTCCAGCAAATTTGAGTAATGAATAAGAACGAGCTGCTGCTCGAGGCCTGACGGAAGAAGCCGGAACCACCCGAATTTTAACGCAGACAGATTGAAAGGTCTGTTAATCAGTGTTTCCTGACGTTTTTTAGATATAAAATGTTTCATATTACTGGTTAATACTTAAGAAGTAACCACAAAGTCCTGAAATGTGTATGAAATGGCCTCTTTAACTCAGACACCTCAGTTTCTCGCTATTGACTGTTCTCCGCGTCATCTGCTGTTACTATTGTTTACTTTTCGCTACCTCGACGCAGAATAATGATGTTTGTCATGTATTGATGATGTACAGGTCGGATGGAAGCGACCTGGTGGTTCAGACTGAAGTCGCATGCCAAAAGATCTGATACGTATCGGATTTAGGATCACAAAATCAGATACAAGTCACAGAGCGGCAAAAAAATCAGATTTGGGTCACTTCAGCCTGCAGTCTGAATGTAGAATTAAGTCTTTGGAAAGAGGTCTGACACTCCACTCAGATTGACCCGCCCCCTGCTTACTGCTCACCTGCCCTTGCTGACGGCACCTAGAGTCCGCTTCTCAGTTCACTTTGAGACCACACGTTCTTTAACATGATATGTGCTTTTAAGAAAACGAAGAGAGGAAAAGGTTGTATTGTACACCTGTTTCTCCATTTACTGCAGGAAAAGGTTCACTGCTGGTTTCAAACATATCACGACTGATATGTTTGTAAAGTACATTGTTCTGTCAGTCAGACCACTGTGTGAGTCACTGCGCGAGGGCGGAGTCATCGTGTCTGTGTGAACTGATCAAAATCTGCCAAAACCTTTACAAAGGCACATTTTTTCTATAAACACAGTGCTCCAAAATCCTAGACTCGTCTACAATATAGCAGCTTAACCGAATTCCCAATGACTTTTAATTTTGGTGCCGCCCAAAAATGTTCAGTGGTCCCATCTCGCGCCCCCCAACAAAAATATTCAGGAGACACCACTGTTCACAGAACTATTGACAACAAGATCATTTAGAACTTTGTTTTTCCCTTAAAAATACTGGAAGATTATTACAAACAGGTTTTGTTCAGTGAACTGTGATACATGAAGCTTTACACAGTTTGAGCTACAGAAAATATGGACAGGTTTCAATTAAAGCTCTTTCAGAAAGGAGTTCAATTACAGATGAAAATGAAACCGATTAGAAACCACTGGCACCGACTTGAAGCTCCCTAAGTTACAAGGTCAGAAGGTTATCAAGCTAGCTGGACTTTAGCTCATACAACCACCCCAACAGATCAGAGAGGAAGCATAGCGTTGACGCTTAAATATTCAATAAAATATAATATTTAAGAGGTTCTTGAGAAAGTTTTGGTGCTGACTCAGATAATAAATGGATTGGGAAAGAAAGAAATGGGTCCAAGGTGGCTTTGTGTTCTCTAATTGGCTCCTCTGGCTTTAACCTTCACAGGCCACCGAGTCCGAGTAGGCAGCGATGAGCACAGCCGGGGCTAAAAGGTTATGTGCTGCTTTGTGTGCTCTGTGCCTTTGTGTTTGCCATTATATAGAACCTGAATGTGTGTGTGTGAGAGAGAGAGAGGACAAAAACACGTGATCTTCTGTTTAATCACGCTTTTCGTCTTCAACTGCTAAAAATCTGTGCAACGAAAAAAAAACAAAACAAATGGAAGCGAGAAAGAAGGGAAAAGCTGGCTGCTTTGCTAATTGAGCTACCGCAGCACTTCTCAGGAGGCTAGCAGATTGGATGGATTGATATGGATGCTTGCTCACACACAAACGCAAACCACGAGCTACACACACACACAGAAAGGAGATGTCTCAGACAAGCTTTCATCTATTGTTTTCTCCAACAAATTCAATTAAGTTCCGCACAGGCAAAACAGACGAGATGGTGGGCCTCCTTTTTAAAAGCTTTGCTAAAGCAGCACTGCCACAGCGAGTGTTTTATTAGCCCGCGGGGCTGCGTCTGAATGGGATTTCATTAAAAGTCCACGAGACCTTTATTTCATGAGACTGTCAGGTTTGTTGTTGTTGTTTCTTTGCATCTTAAATCCAGACAATTTTGCGCACAACACCCCCCCCAAAAAAGAAGCTTCAAGCTGAGTACAGCTTCCTGTCTTCATTGTGCAGGAATTATTCAGATGCTAAATCCACTAAAGAGAACCTGAGAGATGGGCAGGGTAAGAGAGAGACCACCGGCTTGACACCAGAAAATAAATCTCTGTATTGTTGTTATTAATCCAGTGTCAAACAGGAAACTTCCAGCGTCATCCGCAGCAGCAAATGGGCGTCTTTCGTTTGCAGCTTTGCATCTTAATGTGGACAATCCTCTCGCACCCGGCGACCCTCAGATTAACACGTCATTCTGGATTTTTAATAACACCCTGAGGCGCAAAAATACTTTGATTTTTTTTTTTATGATGATGAGGCAGAAACTTCCAGCGCTCCTATACAACATGAACCCGCTTTGCATTTTATACCAGTTCTACTGTAACACTCCTTCCTCCAATAAGTTAACTTAATAAAAGCTTTACATGAAGCATTTCTTACAGTTTAAAAAGGTATTTTTTCTACTCTAATTTTAGATTACATCAACTATAATATGTGTTCTTGTTCAAATGTTACTGCAGGCACCTAAACTAAGTAGAAATCCTGCTTAATCAGTTTTTTTTTTTTTGTTTCTAATCGGTTTCTACAAAACTTTAAATCTTTTCTAAATTACACCCTCCTGCACAGGATTATCATCTGCCTACAGATACTCATGTTGTCATTTTGGAGCACTTAAAGAGCTTTCAGCAGATTCTTAACTTTCATTTGTTGGATTCATTTATTACATTTATGAACTAGGGTGTAAAAAAAACCTGCCAGTGAGTGGATGGTCGCTGCAGGGTTTGGCTCTTCTTTATGAAGGATAAGAATATTTAGCTCAAACAATGTTTTTGAGCAAAATTTTACCACAGCATCACAGTGGTGTATATTTAAAGAGGCCATTTCGTACAGATTTCAGGACTTTGTGATTATTTCTTAAGTATTAACCAGTAATATGAAACATTTTATATCTAAAAAATGTCAGGAAACACTGATTAACAGAACTTTCAATCTGTCTGCATTAAAATTTGGGTGGTTCCGGCTCCTTCCGTCAGACTTCGGCAGCAGCTTGTTCATATTCATTACTCAAATTTGCTGGACTCTGATTGGCTAACAAACTAGCCTATGAGAGCAAGGTATACTGTTTCCTGCCTCACTGTGCATGGCAACTTCATACGTTCTCTCTTCCTGTTTGCTACGTCTTATGCTAACAGCTTTTAGCCAGCAGCATGCTAGGTGTGGTTTCAACTGCGGGAGCTGCCGAATACTAACGAACAAAGGAGTTGTGACGAAACAGATACAGGCCGTTTGGACACGGGAGAACTCAGGTGTTATCACCACCTGTGTAGTTTGAGAGATTAAAACTGAAAGAGAAGTTATTGACCTGTTTTCACACCCACTATGAAGGTAAGAACACCTGTGGAGCTAAAATATTCAACAGAAACCTCAGAAAAACTGTTTTTAATAGAAGGGCCTCTTTAAGATCTAGGGTGGCACCAGGATCTGAAACTAGATTAGCCATGTTGGCCTCATGCATAAGCCACGCCCCATAGTACAGCATTGCACCATCATGGCATGACCTTCCAGCACAAAGCTAACTCATGCCGCAGTGGGGTTCGGATTGGATTGTCATAGTAAGAATACATGTTAGAAACTTCTCAGGAACTTGCAGAGCATGCTGAGGGAGCAGGAGAACATCATGGGGGCAGAGATTATAGTGAGTACACAGAGTGCAGCAGTGTCACGATATCCAACATACTGTACATGCATTGTGCATGTGCCGATGGAAGTCGGGAGAAATTCAGGAGTCTTCAGTGAAAAATCAGGAGGGTTGATATGTATGCCTACATGCTGAAATTATCTTTTTTCTTTAATGACCCACTTGGATACAAATTGTGTTTTTCGTGTTGCTAACGATTTCTTGTGCCATTTTTTCTGATGCTAGAGGACATATCTTGAGAAACTGCATTTCTGAGTATTTCTGCATTAAACTTATTGTGAATCAGTAGGAGACCCAAAAACGTGTCTAAAAAGAGTCCGTTTGTGATGTAGAAAAGGCACTGGGCGGGCCAAAAGTTCCTGCTCCACTAGCTGTAAACAGAGAGCTCTCAGCAACAGCCAACGGTTCCACCCACAGCACAGAGGTGAATTACTAATGAGCTACTGCTGCTATGCAGAAACTACTTCCTAGAAAACAGAACAGGTTTTATGATTTGGGGTAAAAATGCAATAATCCTAATTTAAAGACACTTTAAAATAGCTTAAAAGATGATCAGAGTTGGTCTGTAAAAGTACAATATCAAACAGCACATCCCGTGCACGGTGGTATTTAAGTAGCATGAACCAGCTGAAATCCAGTTCTTCTTTTATTTGACCAAGTCTGTATTCACACCTGATAGTCCGGTGGACTCGGTTTGACTGAGGACCAAAGTTGCAACATTGTTGTTGTTTTTAGTTGGTGCGGTTTGGATTCACACTGCACTCTGTGAACCGAACCAAATAACCATTGGAACATGTTACACCCCTTTTAGCAGCATTGAAAATTCACCACTTGTCTAGCACACTGTTAACATTTACAATGATCCATAAAGTAATTTCTGTAAAAGAAATCCTCCTAATTCTGCTAGAAAAACAAAAAATTCCTCCAAATGTATTAAAAATCACAGAAACTTTCAGATCCACTATTTGAAAACTTAGTTACCTCTAATCTTCAACAGCATCACCCAACAAACCTGTTTAAAACTCTGTGTGTGGATCAGGTCTGATTCTAAATAAAAAAAGAAAAAGAAAACAAGAACTCATTAAAATACAAACATTTTATCCTAGACTATAAATACGGGATTATAATTAACTTTTCAGATGGAAAACCTTTGAGACGGCAGCCTCCCACACGGTTCTTAATCTCTGAACTCATTCCAACAGCTGAACATGTTTTCACGACGCCTCCAAAGACCAGAAAGACAATCAATAAGGCGTTGTGCTATTAGCCATGACAGTGTGCTGTGTGTTGCGCAACTGGAGATCATTAAATTGGCTGCGAAACAGTTTATGAAGTAATTAACACAACTACCGGGTAGCACTACATTTCTGGACTGGCTGAATTAAAACCGAGCTTGTCGAACATTCAATAACAGTCAGTGTGGTGAAATATTACAGACTAACAAAGCAACCCTGTTATAACCGTAAATCAAGCATCCGTACACGATTATCTGCATTAGCTCCTTCTTCATGATGCCACATGTAGTTTGTGGGTTGAAATGGGAAACAAACTTGACTGTAATTATTTAGTTATGATCCACTCTTACCTTTCCCCTTTAGATTTTAATGACATTTTACACCATTTGACTAAAATGTGGGTGAAATAATGAAAGATTAACGAGGCTGAGTGACTTGGATTCCTGCTGAAAGCTTAGCCTAAAGGCACACAGAGGAACGATCCTCCATAAATGACGACAAGCCGAGCCAGGCCTGACCGACCTATCGTTCTCTAAGGCCTCGTCCACACTACCGTCCACGTTTTTTATGAAACAGAATCTTTCTGCTGCATTTGAACTTCCTGTTAAAATGCAGTTCTGGTTAAAAATAAAATCATAGAATCTTAGAAATGTTTTACAATGGATCAGTATGGACTTGAGATGTGAAGTTTTAGAGCAACCATGACATAATTGCCTATTTTGCACATGGCAACTGTTACTTTGTGACCTATAACCAATCATTCCACTGGTTTTTCCAAATCTGTCTTACTTTATCCTGATCCAGTAACCATTAAAGTTCTGCTCGTATGCTAATCTGGCTCAGGCTCTTTTCCACAGGACTGAGATCTTTGCCCCTCCTCTCTACTGGATGTGCAAGCGGCACGTTTTGCTCGCGAAATTAGCCGCGTGTCCCTTCCAACTGGGAGCATTTTAGACGCGTATCGCTCACGAAAGCGTTCCATCGAGCCTATTTCCAGGAGATCGCGAATTCATACATGATTTTGCCAGTACATATAACAAAAAGCAGGGAGAAAGACGACATGTATCCAGAAGGTATGTGGCTTATTTTCACTCCATCTACAAAATTCAAACCTGTCACAGGTGTAGTCAAGCAAACAGAAATCTGAACGTATCCCTTTATTTTGAAACTTCCAGGTATTTTACTTTTCATGAACACTTGATTTCCTGTCTGGTCCAAAATAAACTGCTGAGCTTGACGAGTTTTAGAAGTTACCGCATAAAAAATAGAACTGCAGCGTAAAGGTCGCAACACCACGCTTCTGAGATGAGTCCGATTCGCGTTGCTTTGCGCCCAGTGGAAACTGTCTCATTGACTTTAATGAGGCCCTTCCCTAACCTCTTTCAGTTTTAATCTCTCAAACTATGCAGGTGGCGATAACACCCGAGTTCGAACTGCCTGTATCTGTTTTGTCACAACTCCTTTGTTCGTTAGTATTCGGCAGCTCCCGCAGTTGAAACCACACCTAGCATGCTGCTGGCTAAAAGCTGTTAGCATAAGACGTAGCAAACAGGAAGAGAGAATGTCCGATGTTGCAATGTGCAGCGGGGCAGGAAAGAGTATACCTTGCTCTCACAGGCTAGTTTGTTAGCCAATCAGAGTCCAGCAAATTTAAATAATGCATATGAACGAGCTGCTGCCCGAAGCCTGACGGAAGGAGCCGGAACCACCCGAATTTTAATGCAGACAGACTGAAAGGTCTGTTAATCAGTGTTTCCTGACGTTTTTTAGATATAAAATGTTTCATATTAATGGTTAATAATTAAGAAATAACCACAAAGTCCTGAAATTTGTATGAAATGGCCTCTTTAATGGCAGCTATCAGCCACGTAGTACGCTTCACTGACTGAAGCGTACTACGGACTGAACTGTGCCTCCCTGCTGCACTCACTGTTCTCTCTAAAAGGGGGAGCTGAGATCAACAGACCAACTAGATCCACTGAGAGAGAGTTCACTAAAAATTCTGTGGTGACCCAGGTGTTTTAGCTGAGGACTTCCTGTGAAACCATGTTCCTCAGGGAATAAATGTGATTCTGATGCTCTTCCATCAGTCTGTCGCTGCTGTTGTAGAAGAAACATCTCCTGAAGGTAAATAATCCAAGATGAACAGCAAAGATTTGATACATGATGTCCTCACAAGGTTATCAAGTACTCCTCCAGGACCAGATGGCCACTGATAGTAACAAAGAGAAGGTTCTCTAACATTGTGGAATTTGGGAGAGAAAACAAAAGGTTTTACAAAGAACATTTTCTCTGAAAATAGTCTAGATTTCAAATGAGTAGATTTTAAAAAAACTGATTTTTAATTGGTTAATTGATTTCTGGAGAGAAATCAGAATTAGTTAAAACAGAAGTCAGGAACTTAGAGCTTTTATGAAAAAATCAGAGATTGGAATCAGCTAAGAAAAAAACAATCAGTGTATCTCAAACTAAAGACATGAGTAAAAGCTATAATTACAAACAACAAAAATTTGGACATAATTTAAAAAAATGAACCAATTCTATCATATGAGATAGAACTTAATCTTAAATATGATTTTACATTGTTCAAAGTCAAAGTGATTAAAGGATGTTCCATCAAGAGGGGATTTTCTCTTCATTTCCTGCTTATTAACAAAATAAAATCCCCAGTGTCCTTAATTTGGGCATTAAGTAATTTGCATTTATATTATAAGGCCAATCTCTAATTGCTGATTAATTCATTATAGCAATCAAGGAGTTGCAGATAATTGATTTTAAAACAGTCCTAACAAACAGCTGTTTGTGTCTCCTGTAGTATCGAGGGTTTTGTTTTGTTCTTCTTCACCTTAGTGTTTCAATTAAATGTGTAGCTCTTAACTGAGTTCAATCAGAATTCAGCCTTCACTGGCTTATTGACCACTTAAACCAGGAAATGGAGATGTTTTTGTTGACCAAAGTTCTATTATTTACTATAGAGCCGTTAGCTTTTGTCAAATCTGCAAAAAAATACAGTCCAAACAAAATTTACCAAAACAATATACAGTATGCATGCATCAAACCACTGATGAATGTCAGATGTACCAGCTGATTTATTTGTAAATATCTAGACCAGAAAGGCTAACACACATAAATGGTAGGTTAAATTTGTTCAAGGAAGAATGACATTTGAGAGATGTAAAATGTAGATCAGATTTTTTAAAAAGGGCCTCTGGACACCTGAAATCTTTTTGGGAACTCAGAATAACAGAATTAGACAGATCTACCGTGTCCTGTGTATTTAGTCTAGCTAGTACATGTTAAAACACTCACTTAAACTTTGTATAGATTTTTAGAAATGCTACAACATTTGACATCCAAACTGTTTTAAATTCTTGTTACATAAAGATCGATGATTGGATTAAGCATGTAGCTAAAAAACAACTGTAGAAAATATCTTTCTTAAATATGGGTTGAACATACCGTATGGTGGGGAGGAGGAGGCTGTGCTCTATGCCCCAAATAACTGAGTCCACTTCTGATTATTATTTGATTACATCATTAAATTTGGAATTACCTTCTTGTATCTGTTACATCTTGTTTGGTAAAGCAGGAGGCAGAGAATGACCACAGAGTAAAATAAGAAAAGGTTTTAATAAATAAATAAAGATTAAGGCAGGCAGAGCAGCAACTTACCTGAATGATGATTGAGGTGAAAAAACCGAAAGGAGCCAGGAGAAAACACAAACACAAAATCACAGATGAGATCTGGATAAAAATACTATAAGAAACTCAGAAATAAACAAACAAAACCCAAGACCTGACAGTATCAGGCTCTGAAGACCCACTCCGATCATCTTTTGATCTATTTCAAAGTGTCTCAGTGGTCTATAAACTATGATTATGGTATTTTTACCCTAAATAACAAAACCTGTGCCGTTTTCTAGGAAGTAGTTTCTGCGTAGCTGCAGTAGCTCATTAGCAAGTCCTTATGCTCTGTGGGTGGAACCATTGACACGGAGGATTTCCCCGCCTCTCCCTGTTGCTAAGAGATCTCCGTTTATGCTAGCTCAGAGCAGGAGTTTTTGGCCCACCCACTGGCTTTTCTATGTCACAAATCCAGTCTTTTTTTAGACAAATTTTTGTGTCTGCTACTGATTCACAGCAATTAGACTTAATTTTCTTAAGATATGTCCTCTAGCATCTCTGTTTATGCTAGTGCTACTGCTAGCTTACAGCTAGCGGAGCAGGAGCTTGTGGCCCGCCACAGGGTTTTTCTCTGTCGCAAATCTTCTTCTTCTTTAACAGTTCTTTATTACGAGGAGTAAACCCTTGAGATAAGTTATCTTGTTTTCGAGGGGATCCTCAAATTCGTAACAACATAAAGAGCAGAGTAGCGTAACAAAATACAAGATAGCAAAATGATATATACATTTGAAAAAATAATATATATATATAAACATAGATAATAATAATAATGATAAAATAAAAATAATAATAATAAAGAAATCTAAATAAAGGCAATAAGCACACGCACACACATATACACAAACCAGCTCTGTATGTTCACCTCTCCCCACCCATCAAATCTATTTTCTTTTAGACCTCATTTTAGCGTTTCCTGTTGATTCATGGAGATCTGAATGCAGAATTACTCAGAAATGCAATTTTGAACTTAATTTCTTAAGCCACGTCCTCTAGCATCAGAAAAATGCCACAAAACGTGCTACAAAAAACATGATTTTCATTGGAGTTGGTCTTTAAAGGGTTAAGTGAAGCATCCAATGACTTTGTATCAAAATAGAAACTTTGTGCTTGCAGCAATGGCAGATGAATTCTGCTTATTGACTCTTTCAACAGCCTTCTTGAAAAAAAGGCTACTGTTATTACTGCTGCAAAACCATAAATTAACCCCAAGTAGATGGTGCCGATTTCTGCAAGTTTCACAAAAACACTTCAGAAAAAAAAAATCAGAGCAATTACATTTGAGGCTTTGTCAACCAGAAATAAACTGCAAAGTTCTTCAAAATTTCTACCACTTTAATTGGTAAGAGAAAGTTTGGATTTATGCAAATAGAACAGACTGAGATAACAAGTTTTAATTGGAGACAGTTGGTGTGACATATGAAAGCCATACATATAATTTTGTCTCCCCTCAGAATGCTGAAAGGGAAAATGAAGCTCTTCTGGGCTAATTTAGAGCCCAGTTGGATTCCAGCAGATCCTCTCAGAGTCTGTCAGCTGAATAATCTCACAGCTTGGACTTCAGAGGAAAACCAGCAATGTTCTTAATTGTCTTTGTGTGTGTTTATTTTGGTGCATGAGCTTAATGTCAATTCAAATGTTTCACATGGTGCATTATGAAACAGACGTCTGAAACTGAACACAACTAGCTTTAACACTCATTGAAGATCAAATAATTGTTTTTGTCCTGAAAAGTAAGAATCTAGACTTGAGAGCTGTTCATACAAGAAATCCACAAATCACAGTTTTCTTGATGAGTTCCCATTTCTTTTTTTTTTTTTTTTTTTTAATTTAAATTATCCCTAATAACAAAAACAGCGTTCTAAATCTGTTTCCATATTTTTCACCAACTGAAAATCTGACTGTATATTCATAATAAAATATTTATAGTGTGCATGTATATTTGTTACCCTAAAGGGGAAATGTATGAAAGATACCCCCCACAGGTTTGGACTGTACTTGTGCAAATATTCGTTCTACGTAATCCAAAGGATTGCAGAATAATGTATAAGTTTTGTTTGTTTGTTGTTGTTTTGACATTCTTTTACACCTTAAATAGGCCCTTCCATTATAAACAGTTTTTCTGAGGTTTCTGTTGAATATTTTAGCTCCACAGGTGTTCTTACCTTCATAGTGGGTGTGAAAACAGGTCAACAACTTCTCTTTCAGTTTTAATCTCTCAAACTACGCAGGTGGAGATAAAACCCGAGTTCGAACGGCCTGTATTTGTTTCATCACAACTCTTTTGTTTGTTAGTATCCATCAGTTTAGTATCCAGCTGCTGGCTAAAAGCTGTAGCATAAGACGTAGCAAACAGGAAGAGACGACGTCTGATGTTACCATGCACAGCGGGGCAGGAAACAGTATACCTTGCTCTGATAGGCTAGTTTGTTAGCCAATCAGAGTCCAGCAAATTCAAATAATGAATATTAATGAGCTGCTACCTGAAGCCTGACGAAACCAGCCGAATTTTAATGCAGACAGATTAAAAAGGTCTGTTAATCAGTGTTTCCTGACATTATTTAGATATAAAATGTTTCATATTACAGGTTAATACCTAAGAAATAACCACAAAGTCATGAAATTTGTGTGAAATGGAATTTCATGTTATCTACCCCAAACCCCAAGTTCTCTTCGGTCGCTCCTCCCCCGAGAAGGACAACAAAATGCCCGGGGCTCCCTCCAAAGTACCAGCCTCGCTATTACAGACTATTTACCGTATTAGGCAACCGGTAATAGTGCCTGCTACTCTGCCCACTATTGACTGGTAGATGTAAACAAAATGCCAACATCATGCCCGTCAAAATAAATATTTTATCATATTTTACTTCAAATATAATTTTTAAATGCAATACTGTATTTTCACTCTACACCCCGTGGATGCATTATGTTGTTAAAAATATTGCTTTTTATAAAAATGTTCCATATTCCACATCTAGAACCTCTATTTTGATGACATGCTGTTACTAGTGAGAACTACTGGTGGTGCATTAACAAACCAAAGAAACCATCATTAATCAGTTAATCCCGAGTTTATCCCATAACTGTAGATTCACAGGAAAAGATTAATGGAATTTGATATCTTTTGTTATTCATAAGAAATAATAACACAACACTCGTTCAGAGTGACTGTGCTGGATTAAATTTACCTCAGAATCCCTAGTGATCAGAACCACCTTCAACCTAATGAGCTCACTTTTTTCTCCAAACCTCATTGTCTCACACTCATCACTCCTCCTCACTTCCACTGCCACCAATTAGTCGACGCAGGCGACACAATAAAACTCAATCACATCTGGCAGTTTAAATTTTCATCCATTTTCTTTCTCCCCATCGTGCTTCAAAACACCTCTCAAATAAATAGGCCCAGCAATTCCACTGCACCCAGCTTATACGCTCCCATTTACCCGTGTGCACAAAATTGTGTGTGTAATTATGTCAGAATGAGACTAAGTGGAACAGAAATAAAAAAAAAAAGACTTGAGCCTAACAGCGGAAGGACTTCAGTCATTAGACACACTAAAGTTATCAGGACTGAATTTCAGTAGTTTGCTATCTAGAGCGATTAGCGCTAGCTTATTTAGCTTAGTTAGTTTAGACAGTGTTGCACGTATGCATGAAGACAGGAAATAATTAGACTGCTTGTAGTTTTGAAAATCTTTTGTTACCTCTTTATTTCTTTTAAGTATCTGGGGAAGATGGCCGCAACTCTCAAGCTAATTACAAAATAAAGATCATGCTGAGTAAAAGTGTGAACGTGTGTTTTGCCAGTTGTTTTAAGGGCTTCTTGGGTTAGTTTCCCAGCATGCATTTGGACTTCGTGATGCAACAAGGAACTCCTCCAGTGTTAATACAAAATATTTTCTGTGACGTGATCAACCTTTACATCTTTTTAGAATTTTTACCTGGAGTTTTAGCTTGAAACAACATTTGGCAGGAGGCTGAAAGACATCCTCGCTGTGATGGATTCAGTGTGTACAGCTCTGAAGGCAAGAAAAGAGTTGCTCTAGCTACGTTCAGACTGCAGGCTGCAGTGACCCAAATCTGATTTTTTTGCCCCTATGTGACCTGTATCTGATTTTTTATGTCAGTCTGAACAACACAGACCAGATTTTTTTCAAATGCAACCCAGGCCACTTCAGCATGTGGTCCTAAATCTGATACGCATCCGATCTTTTGGCATGCGACATCAGTCTGAACCGCCAGGTCGCTTCCATCCGACCTGTACGTCATCAATACGCAACATATGTGACTATTCTGCGCCATGGACATGGAAGCAAACGGAAAAAACAGATGCAGAGAACAGTCAATGGCGAGAAACCGAGGTGTCCGACTAAATTAATATTTGGGGAGACAGCTCGGTTCATGCCAAACTTAAGGGTTGTTATTAGAACTGCACGGTTTTTGAAAACATTTCTAAAGAAATGGCAGAGCGGGTTTAACCTAACCTGGCTCCAATGCCAAAGAAAAATACAACCAAGCTAAATACAAGGAGGCACTGTTCCCTCTACTGCGCATGTGTGACACATTCAAGACACATTCCGTTCAGACAGCAAGTCACATTCAGTTCAGATTTCACTGGCAATATAAACGACCTTGCAAAAAGATCAGATTTCACAAAAAAATCAGATTTGAGCATTAAGACCTGCAGTCTGAACGTAGTCTTTGAGGGCCAGAGAAATTAATGGTAGTTGTTTGTTGTGAACGTAAAAGTCAGTATTAAAAAAAACTTGAAGTTACTGCCTTGAGTAGAGGAGTCTAAGTAAGCTGGTGTACCGGGGGGGGGGGGCATCATGAATGATGGATTGAACTGGAGACGGACCCTCAAACTGGTGCTTTGTTGGCTCTGGTCTGATGTGGTGAAGAAAGAGTTGAGCAGAAAGGCAGATGTCTCAATTTACAGGTTGGTTCATCATATGCTCATGACATCTGACTGGGAAACATCATCCTGGATTAAAGCAGCTGAATTAAGCCTGACTCAGCTTTAGGGATGAGTGGAAGAGCTCTGTCTATCAGTGGGAGCTTGAAGTAGAGTAACCACTACTTTAGATCTACAGGATTCAGCTGAGGTGGTTTTCTGGTCACCCCTGCATACCCAGAACTCAACAGAGGGGTTATATATATCCTCATTGGCTTGGAAACACCTTGGGATCTCCAGTAGTAGTGTAACCAGGTTGTGTTGGGAGTCTTAAAAGAACTGTAATTAAACCAAAGACTTTAATACAAGAGAAAAAAGAAAGGGAGTGGTTAGTTAGAGAGTTCCTTAGAAATGCAGGATTACTACAATTCCCATAATGCCTTGTGAAAAGCTGGCAAATCACAGAGCTTGTAAAAAGATCATGTGATTATGCCCGGTATTTCTGGTACTACTTCCTGTTAGTGAAACAACACATGGAAATCGGCATCATTATAGGCTTCGATATCCTTTAATTTCTATGGGAGTTTTGTAAACGGCGCTCGACTGCTGTGATCCAAGTGAAGTCATAGAGAGACCATCAGATCAACGGTCAGGTTTTTTTTTTCCAGGATCCAAATTTGGACACAGATGGACTCAGATTTCCAGTGTGAACTGGGTGGCGAGCCAGTAGAACTAAGGACTGAAATGTGATAAGCTTTTTGCCATCAAATTTTGGTGGTAGGACAAAAGGATCTAATGCACTGATGCAAAAAACTTTTATTTGAAACATAAAAAGGACCCCAATGATCCATTTGGGTTGGGTGATTTAATTTGTTTATTTTCCGAGCTGTTATATCGGTTTATTGTACCTATTCAAGGAGGTCAATGGTTAAACTGTATACATTTCTGTCAAACGAGTGATCACTAAAAAGAAGAAAAAGAAAAACCTAACTGATTATTGGTCGTAATTATTAAGGTTCAACCCTGGCTCTTTCAAAGTTAGTATGGATGTCATTGGTCCAGATCTCATTGATTTCCTGTTGCTATTACATAGCAACAAGCTAAGGGATACAGTAGTAGGAGAATATGACTGGGCATAGGGATGTCTGGGTTTGTTCCGGATGGAACAATGAAAATCTAAATGTTTTCTCTGAGATTCCAGTATTTACAGAAACTCCTCTTTGTCTCCACCATCTCAGCTCATTCTTAACGTTTTAAAACCATCTCACCGCTTGTTTTTCTCTCTCCGCCTGCCTTCCATCTCATTTTGTTGGGTCAGTCAATATCCGTGTGATAATTTGTGTCCAATTCCCTCAGCTTGTTTGAATTATTTTAGCGAGACGAGAGGAAGTTTTTCTGACAATCTTTCTACTCGTCTACCGCCAATTAGCTTAGCAAGTCACTGCTGCTTTGTGAGTAATTTGTTTTGCTGCAGACGCCACTGGAAGGTAACAATGACCCAGGGTTTGATAGATGCTATCTTTTTCAGGATAACTTTTCATCTTCCATCATCATACTGTAGCGTTATTGTGCCTCGGCGGTTCTTTTGATCTGTTGTTTAGCATTGCTTTTTCAGCCAATTAGCCTACGGATAGCTAATTTCATCTATTTAGAGAGGGAAGCAGTGCTTTCTTTCATCAGCTACCCCCCAACCTCCCACCACTCCCCCCTCCCGTCATTGTTCTACCTCACTCGGTTGTCTCTGTCTTTACTTTGTGATGCTTGTGTTGATTAAGCAGCTCGGCGAGCAGCTGGAGAGCGGCGGCGGCATTCAGAAGTGATAAAATCCCTTCAGGTGGAACTCTGTCAACACCTGCCATCTCCACTGTGCTCCCAGCGGTAGCGGGGGGAGACACCAGGTTGGGCAGGTAGAAGAACGATACCAGCACCGGCTGTTCAACCCCGGATGGCTTTAAGGACGGCCAAGGACGGGTCATGTGTGTCAGGTCTATGAATCAGCAAAAAGATAGGCTGCATCAACAGAGCTGATATTTCTCCTGGAAAGATGATGTTGTCCTCAGTCTGTTTAGTCTAAATCTGTCATCGATTTATTTTCTTCTTTTTGTGTGTGTGTGTGGGAGGGGGGGGGGAGTATTCAGCTTCCTTCTTTTCAATCTTCTGTTTGAAGAGCAAGTCATTTCCTGTCTTTCTCCACTTGTGACAGCCTTCTCTCATCCTTCTCCTTCAATAAATGAGCCCCCCCTTCACCCACCCCCCCTCCCCCACCCAACAGACACAAACAGCTGCATATATATGGATCCAAATGAGGCTAGGCAAGTTTTTTTATAGCTCTTTATGATGTATTAATATTTATGTCCTGCCAACCAAGATAACGAGAGCGTTTGAATTTAGCGCTCGCAATTAACAGGTTCCAGCTGCTGCTGTTCCTGGGTGGGGGAGGGTGGAAGGGACGGGGACGGGGGGGGGGGGTGAATGAGCTGGAGATGTGTAATCATGTACGGCTGTTTGTGTGTCTAAGTGCTCAAATGAGGGAGCATCAAGAAGGGAGGTTAAATGTTCCATTTAAATGTTATGTCATGAACTAAAGGGCAGATTGAATCAATCTTGTTGAAACCCAATTAGGATGTCCCGCAATAAACACGACGCTACCTCTCACATACACAGCCGAGATAATGACTCAGTGTGCAGAGCCTGCAAAGAACTCCTATATAAGAGTTTGATTACCTTATCAACGTTATGTTATTAGGGAGCAGCAGACCAATGATTGAGATGATGCAGCTTTAATCATCATTATCTTCTGAACTTATGGCGCCCGACTGTTTCAGCACTCCAGGTTCCACTCCTCGACCAGATCTGGATTTGTAAATAGGAATGGAATTATTTCGTGGGATGTATTAGCTGCCATCACGCGAGTCAGGTCTTGACATGAAGACTTTTTGGGTTTTCTAAACTCTGTGTTTTGTGTGCATGGAGAACTTGGTGACAACATCATCCCAGCCAGATATGAGAGGGCAGCAAGAGGGCAGAGAAAGGACGGAGGATGACAGCGTCCATGCTTCACTTCCTTATCTGTTTAGCAGCAAGTTGAAGCACACAGACGTGAATGATGACGGTGGTGACAGCCCAGATATATTCATGCAACTACCTGCTTGTGTGCACGTGAGCCTGATGTTAGTGGTGCTTTACTCACATCTGGAAAGGATTAGGAAATCACAATGTCGCATTAGAACAAATAGCCTGCAGTTAACATGCAAACGAGTCTGAGTGCTTGTAGACCTTAATGTGCTATTGATCCTGGGTGATTGTTGGGAACTCAACAAGACTGCCGTCATTTAAAGCTACAAAAAAGGATTATAAAACCCCTGCAAGGATTTAACTAAAAAACAAAGGCCTGGTTTACCAGGAATGTGCCCTGCTTTGCTGTTGTTCCAATTACTGGAAACCATCCAAGTCACAAAGCAAATAGTAAGAACTACAGACCTTATTCTTCTCCAGAACGTTCCTGCGTACCAGTGTTAGCTTAACCGCTACTGTTTTTCTATTAAAGAGGCCATTTCATACAAATTTCAAGACTTTGTGGTTATTTCTTAAGTATTAACCTGTAATAGGAAACATTTTATATCTAAAAAACGTCAGGAAACACTGATTAACAGAACTTTCAATCTGTCCGCATCAAAATTCGGGTGGCTCGTTCCGTCAGGCTTCGAGCAGCAGCTAGTTCATATTCATTATTCGAATTTGCTGAACTCAGATTGGCTAACAAACTAGCCTATGAGAGCAAAGAATACTGTTTCCTGCCCCACTGCTTATGGCAACAGCAGACGTCCTGTCTTCCTGTTTGCTACGTCTTATGCTACAGATTTTAGCCAGCAGCATGCTAGGCGTGGTTTCAACTGCGGGAGCTGATGAATACTAACAAACAAAGGAGTTGTGACGAAACAGATACAGGCCGTTTAGACTCGGGAGAACTCGGGTTTTATCGCCACCTGCGTAGTTTGAGAGATTAAAACTGAAAGAGAAGTTGTTGACCTGTTTTCACACCCACTATGAAGGTAAGAACACCTGTGGAGCTAAAATATTCAACAGAAACCTCAGAAAAAGCGTTTTTAATGGACCCAGTTATGAGCATATTCGGGTTTTTGCCTGTGTTTACATGGCCGTGCGGAACCAGGTTATTGTGAATATTCTGATTTTAACCCTGTAAGACCCAACTTATTAAAAAATAGCCAGAAAATTCTGATTATTTGGAACTGAGACATTTACGAAGCCTTAGAACAAAATTCACAAACGTTTTTTGCTATATCATGTTATTTATAATAGCTTTTTTGTATCACATTTATTACACTGGCTGTTTTTGCGGTTTAATTGTAATATAAAAAAGGAGTTCATAATAATGTATTCATCCATATAATAATGATGATTTAACCTGAAAAAAAGGCTAGTGGATCATTTACTGGGAGCAACAATGTTAGAAATGATCAAAACTATGTAGCAAATATGATACAAGGGGCATTATAGGGTTAAAAGGGTTATTGGCTGCATGTAAACGCAGTCAGTGAGAAACACTAAACATTATCAGGAGTCAGTGTACATGCTGCCAATTGAAGAGTGAATAAGATTCTCTGTTTAGTTTGAATAATTATTATAAGTCTGAATCCAAAAGCGTCACCAGCCGTGAACCTCATCGTACGTCACCGGAAGGACGTTTGATCTTATTACCAGCTGATTTTTTTGGAGTCAAACTTCTAAGCAGACTAAAATGTTTTGTACTCCTGTTAATGATGCGAGCACTTGACCAGAAATGCTCTTACAGAACAAGTGGGCGGAGCTGCACAAGACTGACATACAGCTCCAGGTTAGTTTGTCCCTCCACAAAATCCTAAACTTTGCAATTTTAGTCATTTTTTAAAAGTTTTTACAGTATAAAAAGCTTTCTGGTACAAATCTTGATGACTGTTTCATACCACGTCATCATCATCATGATTAGGTTTGAACATTTGGAGCTATAAATTTCTGAACCACTCTGATTTTGACAACAACAACAAAAGGCAGCAGGTATTACATTCCTAAAATAACTCACTTTTACCTAAATATACAAACAATTGTAACTTTCTTTAGCACAAACATGATGAAAAAAAAAATCTGCTTTTGACTTCTTTGTGTATCATGCTGGACTTGAATGAAACTAATGAGGTTACATTCTTTACAGCACAGGCCTGGACATTCTTTGTGGATGCTGGACTACACAAATACCTGACCACGCCATAACAAGACCCTGGGCTACAGGCGACCGACGACACCCAGACAACCATCAAGAGGGACAGACTTGACTGGTTAGGTTCACCTGCTCATTAGTAAAAATATCCAGAAATCCTCCCAGACAAGTCAGAGATGTCTAACCTCACCATAACATTATTTAAGGAATTTCTGAAACTGTCAGGTGCTGCTGAGAGCCAAGGGAGCCACTGCAAGTCATGAATATTTCACACAAACATGCCTCAGACTCTTGAATTATCTACTAGTGCTTGAAAAGTAAATGTGTTAAGGTTGAGTTTTACTCAACAGTCTCTGATCTGAGCAGCAAAATGGTCTTTAGTAAGTGTTCACTTCAGTTGTAAAAACACAAAGAAATTTATTTGGGCAAATCCCAGTTCACCTCAAGCCTCCAGAAAGTTACAACTACATTTTGCAGGTTTATGCCACGATGTAGGGATGTCCTAGTTCTTCATGTGGTGGAGACAGGAGGGTGAAGTGGTAGAACTTTAATATGGCAAAAATATATCCAGATTGACATAGAATTTTAATTAATGTTGTAAATGTAACAATTTTCCTTCAAAAAGCCCATAAAGATAAATTGAATTTAGGCTAAAAAACAATGAAGTGATGAATAGTGTAGCTTATCCTTCTAACAACATAACACTGGTTGATGTGCTCGATAGAGGTGTGCATCTCTACCTGCCTCACGATTCGATCCGATTCCGATTCCGATTATCTGCCTAAAGATTTGATTTAATTCTGCAATACATCACGATTCTTCGCACTCAATTTTTCAATAACTTACTACAAGCAGTCGGATGTTGTTTTGAATTCTTTTTTATTACGGTATACCTGACAAAACATAAATCTTTCCACTGAAGTGAACGACCATTTTTAAAGTGTGCTGCCTATTACTTAAATAAAAAAAATGTATGTATAAAAAATTAAATTTTCAGTACAGCAGCTATAAGACAAGATTCTACATTTCACATGTAGTATACCAAAACAAATAGCATAGGCTTAGCCTTGTCATGGTATACTACCAGGCGGGGTTTGTTTTGAGCTCCAAGTGCGACCCAACTCCAAACACACACAAGACTGAGATCGGTTTACAGTGTTTATTTATGTACAGTGCTCCAAACGTGACAACAACAGTAACTGTACATATAGAATAGTGCCAGGACGGGAACTGGTGCGGGGCAGGAACGGTCCTGGTTGTGAGAGAGAGAGAGACGTTAGTGACAGGTGGAGATACCAGCTGCGGTGTGCGGGGATCGTGCTCTTTAAACTCACGGTGACGAGAAGCCGTGCTGTCGGGAGGAGGGATCCGTGGGCGCTGCCGCAGGGGGTGATGATCCAGGCTGTCCGAACGTTGGTTTAGTGCGTCCGGCTCCAGGGGCTGTCTGCACAGTCGTTACTGTGGCAGGAGTGACAGCAGCGCGGTGACCGGTGAGGTGTGGATCCAGAGGGGACCAGAGACAGACAGGAAGCCAGGGAAAGAGCCAGTTGCGTTACACCGCAACTCGAGCATGAGAACCGTGGAGAGTCAGTCCGGTAGAACGGTAGTGAGCTGTCCACGTCGAGGCGCCGGTAAACTGGAGGAACGCTCCAGGACACGGGGCTGAGAGTAAGGGAGGAGAAGGCAGGTTAGTTACAACTAACAATATAACTGTCACTCAATGATCTCTGGCCACTCTGTTACCACGGAAGTTAGTGGAACAAACTGGCGTCTGTCTGTGGTTCCTCCTCTGCTTAAGTACCCAGCTCTCCTGAGCTGGGTAATGATCCACACCTGAATCCTCTGATGAGCTGCTGCCACGCCCTGCAAGACAATTAGTGCAGACAACCAACCACCACACCCACCAGCAGCAGAGATCCTGACAAGCCTGTCTATTTAAAAGTGCAAATATTCAAATAAAACAATTCCTTGTTTTTCATTCAAAGTGTGCTGGATAAAACATTTTTAGCAGCTTAAAGACAAGGACACTTGAGAACCTGGATTGAGTGGGAATCACGATTATGTCACATGCTGCATCGATGCAGAATCGTGCACGGCCGAATCGCGATGCATCTTAGAATCGATCATTTTTCCCACCTCTAGTGCTCGACATGGACTCAGAGAACCTGAGACTGGAGGTTCCATCCCACTGTGCAGATTTACTTTATCAGAATTGATCATGTTCATGTAAAATGAGATTCTATTTTGCATGTTTGAACTGTCATAAATTTTAGTTTACTCCTCTTTAGTGGTTTATGTGTAGGACCTAGTTTATGTGCCCCTGGTAGCTGCTGTAAGGCGGAGTGATGTGTACGTTGGGGGTTTTCGGTGTGAACTGTTCACTATGTTTCTGGAGGGCCAAAAGTGAAAAATAAAGCAAAGAACACGTCCTGTGACTCCAAGTTCCCCGCGGTGTTTCTTACCCTCGACCTGTATTTTGTAACATAATAAGCATCAAACTCGTAGCTAGTGTTACATTTAATTATCACCCTCGCAGCAACAAACCAGTTAAACATGCAGCGTTTATCACAGTGACAGAAATTAATGCAAAGCTAGTTATGATAAGATGAAAAGGGGCTCATTCAGATGCAGCATTAGCAGCCTCATGCTAGTTGTGTCATATTTTACATCAATAAAGTTTTACTGAATCATGATGGATGCCACCACAATGATCAAACCCTAACAATTTACTTTTGCTTCAAAGAGATAATGTACAAAAAATCAAATATTATTTATGTAGAAAACAGTAAAGAAGCAGAAATGGAGCAACTTAGCATCCAAATGTAGTAAATATTAGATTTTTTTTTCATATGGTAAGGGATAAAGAACATTTTAAATTATCAGTCAAACAATCAAATATAGAGTTTTGCCATTCGGATACTTTGAAGAGGTTTGACAGTTTTGTTTTAAAGACCCACTCTGAAGAAAATCATGTTTCTATATTTTTCCATAAATACATTTTACCTATCAAAAAAATTCTCCCAGGACAGGAACACTAAAAATTATGTTTTGCTTTGTCAGAGCGACAGGCAAATGTTTGGACACACCCAGAGGAGAAGGACCCAACAATGGCCGATAAGGACCCAGAGGGCTTTTATATATAGAAAATATCAGGGAAGGATCATAAAAATATGTTTAAATAATTAACAGGACACACTCACCATAAACAAGAATACTGTATAAACTTCCAATGACATTTCATTTTTGAAATAAGTTAATTCGTACTATGGCGGCATTTTTCTTCAGGGCAGCACCAGAACACCACTTCCTGCTGAGACCCGAATTACTGAAGTTATTAAGTGTAATATAGGGGGACCAGAGGTTTCCAGTGTTTCTAATATGAAGCTGAGCATGTTTTTTGGCCAGTAACCACTTACACATGTTTCAAAACTGTGGCTTAAAGTTTTTTTATACTGCTTTAACATGTTCTTGAGGCATTTTTTGATGATAGAGGAAATATCTTTAAACTCAAGAATGCATTTCTGATGGTTTCTGCATTCACATTGCTGTGAATCAGAAGCAGATGCTAGAATGCATCTAAAAAAGACTGGATTTGTGATGTAGAAAATCCACTTGGTGGGCCACAAGCTCCTGCTCTGCTAGCTGTAAGCTAGCTATACGCTAGCTGTAAGCTAGCGGTAAAGCTAGCATAAACAGAGAGCACTCAGCAATGGGGAGGGACGGGGATCATTCATGCTAATGGTTCCACCCACAGCACAGAGGCAAATTGCTAATGAGCATCTTTGATTTTTAACACAGTCACACATAAATCATCAAAGTAAGAAAGGAAATAAAAAACTGAGAAAACTATTTTCTGAATTAATTTTCAAAATTTAAGGGTCAAAGTGACAAGAAGACAGAAGAACTATTAATGGGTGCATTTTAGTCACTTGGTCAGTGAAACATACACTCATTTGTTTTTTTTATTGTGAAGCTTGAGAGAAAATGGCTGCCGGCCTGACGCTGATGCAGGAGCATCTAATTAAATGAAAATCCACAATTCTGATTCTTTGAATCAACAACAAAACTAATAGGCAAGAATTTAATTGAATGTGATTAAATGCTAGATTAATAAAACCAGACAGGAGTAGAAAAAAAAACAACAACAATACTTTGGCCCTGCACTGCATAAACTGTCAGGACAGGACGGGCAAATGAGTAAAAGGTTGAAAATTTCATTCTCATTTGCTAATTGAGAAGATAATGTAAATCATTCTTGGTGTCAGTGGAATAAACGACCCTTTTAAAAATCAATGAAAGTTCCCATGCGCCTACTTATGTAGTTAAGAGTGAATCAGCAGCTCCAAGATTTGCCCCTCAGACTCTGCTGCGACTTCTGCCGAGTAAGACGGGATATTTTTAATTGTGCGAAAGGTTAATAATGTATCTGCAGAAGCACAGAGACCTGGGGACGGAGCTTATGTTAAAGAGCATTTTATATCATTAGCAGGAAAATATAGGCTTGGTGAAGCTTTATACTGTATATCAGATAAATTATCGTCGGTAATGTTTTAGTTCATATGTAGCCTGATCACTGTTGTTTAATTAGACACTGTGAATTGGACTGTGATTGACTGATGACCTGTCCAGGTGTGGCCCCGCCTCTCGGTCAGTTATAGATGACCCTATAGATGTATAGAAGATGGATGAATCATTAATCAGTTTGAATGAGGCTTATCATTGCAGCCATATCACAAAACAGCTGTGTGAAAGCAGTTTTCCATTAAAAACGTTTTTTTCTGAGGTTTCTGTTGAATATTTTAGCTCCACAGGTGTTCTTACCTTCATAGTGGGTGAAAACAGGTCAACAACTTCTTCTTTCAGTTTTATTTTCTTAAACTACACAGCTGGCGATAAAACCCGAGTCCGAACGGCCTGTATCTGTTTTGTCACAACTCCTTTATTTGTTAGTATTTGCCAGCTTCCGCAGTTGAAACCACGCCTAGCATGCTGATGGCTAAAAGCTGTAGCATAAAGACGTAGCAAACAGGAAGACACGATGTCTGACATTGCCATGCCCAGCGGGGCAGGAAACAGTATACCTTGCTCTCATTGGCTAGTTTGTTAGCCAATCTGAGTCCAGCAAATTCGAACAATGAATTTGAACGAGCTGCTGACGAAGCAGCGTGACGGAAGGAGCCGGAACCACCCGAATTTTAATGCAGACAGATTGAAAGGTCTGTTAATCAGTGTTTCCTTGACCAGATGACTGGAAGTCATGACAAGCTGAACAGGCAACTGGTAGCCAAGAGGTACAACACCACACAGACTACACTGTGGGGGTGTTATCGGAACTGCACTGTTTTTTAAAACATTTACAAAGAAATAGCAGAGCACGGGTTTAAGCGAACCTGGCTCCAATGCCATAGAAAAATAAAAAGTCTCCGAGCTAAATATGTGTGTGGCATCACTGTTCCCTCTAATGGGCATGCGTGACACATTCAAAACGCATTCCATTCAGACAGCAAGTTACATTCAGGTCGCATTTCACTGGCATTCTTAACAACCTTGCAAAAAGATCGGATCTCACAAAAAAATTGGAATTAAAAGGTGGTAAAGAGGATTTTTCCCCAAATGAGAAGCTCAACGGCCATTTGTCATTTTCCGAGTAGTGTGCATTCGTTGTAGCCCCACCCCAACGCCAGAAACACCTCCGTTAGAAATTTGCTTGGAAATCCCCACTTTTTTGTTTACTATCGGCATCGCTGGAGTTTTTTCTGGAACTGCTACAACGTTATTTCTTCGAACATGTCGGGATCATCGATGGTAAAGGGCTGTTTATTGTTACTTTTAGCTGTGTAAGTGTGATTGACAAGCTAGTAGCCAATAGGTAACAAAACGGGTTTGTTATCTATTGGCTACTTTATTTCAAGCTCTACCAGGTCTATGATTTATGAATATTATAACTTTTTCTTTTGGAAACCATAAGTACAAGATCTCTACAAGTCGATAAAATGATTTGAAAGTAAATTTGACATCTAAATTCGCTACAAAATCCTTTTTACCACCTTTGTCTGAATATAGTCTTAGGCATGACTGATGATAACCAGAAACTAAATGACCAGTTTTATTTGAGCAGTTATAACATCTAAATGCAGGGACACAGTCAACATGGGATAGAATAAAAACAGCTTTAATCTGCCCCAATTCAACTATCAAACAGCATCGAACACCTTGTTAAAATCCCTTTCAGTCTGACCAGTTATTATCTGTCAAAGAAAGCTCTAGGTTTGGAGTCTTTCACTGTCAATTAAAAAAAATGATCTAATGTTGTTGTCAAAAAATCATGGGTGAGATTGTACTGGTCTGGAAAGAGAGGAAGCCTTAATGAGAGAGTGGGAGGAAAGCAGCTGAGATCATTTAATTATTGTTCCTTATACATCCACTTATCATGCCACAGCACAAATAGCCTTAATGGCTTGGCTCTGCTGGGCAGGATATTATTTCATACATGAGAGAATTGAATGAACGCATGGCAGAGTTCAGTCTCCTGTAGAAAAATAATGGGAATCCTTGCCGCTTCAAATATTGGATTTGTTAATGAATGGAAGCCGTTAATCTCCGGCTTGACTTTGAGAATTGTCACAAGCATACAGGAGATGAAAATGGAGAGAAGGCGGGTGAATGAAAGGGGAAAAAAAGCAATATGTACGTCTAATGTCCATCAACAATAGGTCGGTGGTAAAATACCATGAATGCATGAACACGCCAGCTGTCAGTGGCTGAAGTGAGTGAAGGTCAGCCTTGTTTTCCGAGCGTGGTCGTTCATTATCCGATAGAAAAGGGATAGATAACGGGTCAAAGACAACAAATGCTTGCTGTGATTGCAAATAAATTTGACAAGCTCCCCTCTAATAACTCAGAAATATCTATCAATGAACCGTGATTTAGAATGACATGGTATCATGTGTGCCAGTCTTGAAGTAATTTACATAACTCTGTGAGTGATGTAACATTTAAGCTAGTCTCCAAAAAAAATTAATGAAACTAATTTAGAGATCTGGAAAATACAGTAATGCATTATCTGCCAGAGGACTCTGATGTCTTAGGGCTCGTGTGGCAAATACTGATGTAGGATGCATTAATTCTGTTTTAAAAAAAAGACATGTTTTTTCAATAAATAAATCTTTTTTTCTCTAAACTTAACTAGATTTGAGGTTTTTTAAAGGGGCCCTGTCACACAAATTTCATGACTTTGTGGTTATTTCTGAAGTATTAACCTGTAATCTAAAATATTTTATCACTAAAAAATGTCAGGAAACACTCATTTCCAGCTATACAAGCTCAAAGTAATCTGACTGCTTGAAAATTAACCTCAATTTGGGTCTGTACTCATTATTACTCATTATGCTAATTCACTGGACTCTGATTGGCTAACAACTAGCCTAAGAGAGCACAACTTCCTGTGTCCTCCCAAGCTGGGAAACAGTGCTATGACTGTCCAACTAACATACCTAATAACATCCCACATAAAACCAAGTTACAGGAGATTTCTGAACAGGACCAGCAGAGATGGAACTTTAATTTGGAGACTAGCACCCCTCTGGAAGGGAGAAGACCCCGGTAGTTTATCAAGAATCCGTGCAGAACAGCAGAGCCCCCCTCAGACCCCGTTGCTGAGTTAACTATAAGTTCTGAGAATCTCTCCAAAAATAAACTGAAGGGATTTGTTCCTCAAATCTGGATTTTTCAGCAATATGTACATTACGTAAGACTGGCTGGAGCGTAGGACAACAACGCTAACGGTCCACCATGTTTGCTACTGAACAACTGAGCTAACTTTGCAGGCGTGGCCTCAACTGATTCCTTCACCTCTCTTAAGTGGAAAAAATGGAAAGAAAGGTTATTGTGCAATTTTCACTTTCAGTACGAAACCAAGAACACCTGTGGTGCTAAAATATTCAACATTAAACTCAGAAAAATGTTTTTGGGTTTTTTTGCAGGGCACCTTTAGACCTAACCACATGTCCTTTCCAACATGGCACTCCTCAGAGGACGACTTCTCAGTTTTTATGCTGGGTTAAGACATTTTGCAAATGTTCTACACACTTAGTTGATGAAAAGCCCATCAAAAGGCTTCACTCCATTAGGCTGCTCAGTGAAACTGGTCTGAACTGTCATCCTCTTACCTAGAACTACAGAGGACTGACAGAAAGCATGCAGAGGTGATTCTGGGGTCTGTTGGGTCCCAAGCAAATTTCCCTGGAACCCAACTTTAAATTTTAATCTTCATTTCAATAAACAATCGATTGTTAGATTACTCCTCCTTATTTTCAGCAAGTATTTCTCTTGTTGTCATTTGTTTTGATTTCCGATAAATTTACTACTACTACTACTGTCATTTAGCAGACGCTTTTATCCAAAGCGACTTACATTGAGAGAACATACAAGCAAGAATTCAAAGAGAAGGAAAAAAATATAAGGAGGCGGACTGTTTGGAGTCCAGTTTAATTCCGACGCTGATACATCAAGTGTATCAATTTTTTTTTTTTTTTTTTTTTGTGAGAGATAAATTCTCAAATCGATATCATAAATCATAAATTACTCCTACATTAAGACTGAAAGTGTTCTTTAAAGAGGTGAGTCTTAAGTCTGCTCTTAAAAGTAGCTGCAGACTCTGAGGATCGGACCGAGTTTGGTAGGTCATTCCACCATCGGGGGACAACAGAGGAGAAGAGTTTGGAACATGATCTCATGCCACGTTGTGGTGGAAGCGCTAGGCGTCTTTCAGCGGCTGAGCGTAGCTGACGCGTGGGAATGTAGGTTTGGATGAAGGAGTGAAGGTAGGTAGGAGCTGTGTGTGTTAGAGTCTGGTAAGCCAGAAGCAGAGCTTTGTATTTGATGCGTGCTGCAACTGGAAGCCAGTGCAGGGAAATGAGCAGCGGAGTGACATGAGCCCTCTTGGGCTGGTTGAAGACCAAACGTGCTGCTGCGTTCTGAATCATCTGCAGAGGTTTAACCGAGGACGCCGGAAGACCGGCCAGCAATGAGTTGCAGTAGTCGATCCGGGACAAGACCAGGGCCTGGACCAGAAGCTGTGTGGTGTGGTCTGTGAGGAAGGCTCTGATTTTCCTGATGTTGTAAAGCGCGAATCGACATGAGCGAGCTACGGAGTTAACCTGCTCTTTGAAGGACAGCTGGTTGTCCAGTATGACACCAAGGTTTCTGGCGGAGGTTTCGGGGAACAGCGTGATGGAGTCAAGCTGCACGCTTATCTGAGGAGGTAAGGAGTTACTGGCAGGACAGACAATGAGGTCAGTTTTGGACAGATTAAGCTGAAGGTGGCGATCCCTCATCCACGCCGAGATATCTGAGAGGCAAGCAGATATCCGCACTGAGACGGATGTATCGTCTGGAGGGAACGAGAGGAGGAGCTGAGTGTCGTCAGCGTAGCAATGGTATGAGAAGCCATGGGAGCGAATGATCTCGCCTAATGAGGTGGTGTATAAAGAGAAGAGGAGAGGACCAAGGACCGAGCCCTGCGGGACACCCGTCGCCAGCTCATGCAGACTGGACATCTGTCCATGCCACGAGACTCTGAAAGATCTTTCCGCAAGGTACGAGGTGAACCACGAGAGGACCGGTCCCGAGATGCCAAGCTTAGATAGCGTCGAGAGGAGAATGAGGTGGTTGACGGTGTCAAAAGCAGCAGACAGGTCAAGGAGTACGAGTACTGAGGAGAGACCAGCCGATCTGGCAACCCGTAGTGACTCTGCAACTGAGAGAAGAGCGGTTTCAGTGGAATGGCCTCGCTTAAAGCCTGATTGATAAGGATCAAGTAGGTCGTTGTCGTGGAGGAACTGTGAGACTTGAGTGAAATTTATCAAAACAAAGTTCTTGTTCGTTGTCTGGTGGCTTGAGGACCTCCAAGCAGCTGCCTGCCTGATAACAAATGACACTTCTGACCACAGCAATCACTGTCTGGTGCAGGCAGAGAGGAGGATTTTGCAAAACAAAGTAAGGAACATGTGCAACAATAATTCCCTCATTGCTCTCATGTGAAATGTGGTATTTCATTAAGTGCAATATTCTAAATGACCAATATCTGCAATATAATATTATTTTATTAGACATTATTACACTTCTTTGTATAATTTCTATTTTTTTTATATTACTTTATATTTTTTAAACTATTTACTATAACTGTGAAAGCTGCCCAGGCTGCTGGTTTCTGCACAAACAAAAATCCCCAATTATTTATTTTAATTTGTTAATTTTCCTAAACCTAACCAGATATTTATTTGATCCGTATCTAGTTTTCATGAATCTAACCTAATAGCGTATTTCCTCCGCTCAAGTGACTTTTATTTGCTGATTTTATTTTATTTTATATTTCTATTTATTGTTGGTTTTCTAAACCTCACCAGATATTTTACTTTAATCCCTCTCAAAGTGACCATCAGCTCGTGAATAATTAGGATCCATGACAGATCTTGTGTGTTTGTGTGTTGGTCTTTAACTGCACAGGAAATCATTAGATAACACTGATATTTATGATCAACACTATTTGTCCAATCTAACATTGGGAAAGCTAAAAATTGCGAGAACAGGATTTTGGGTAGTTTGGAGTCCTAAAGTTCATCAGTATGAGAGACTGTACAGAACCTTGCTGTCACCTTTGCTGTTCTTGTTTGTCCTCCAAGGAGAAGTAAGTTTGGGTGGTTGCAGCAGCTTCACAGATGCTCACCTTTGTCTGTCCCTGCGCTCTTTTTGGCTGCAGAAACAGTGTCTGATTATCAGCAGCTGTGCTGAAAAGCACACAGGTGTGGGTCATTACAGACGATTATCAGACTGACTGACTTTCCACTCAGTAGCTGAGTCAAAAACCTTAAAGCAGCACAATTAAAAACAATTTTATCTGCTTGAGAGCAAAAGGGTTGTTTCAATAAACAAGGCAACCATTTTCTTCCAAAACTGATTACACATCTAACATATGTTGAATGCCTTGTTAAGATACTTAGGGTCAGATTTACTAACGAGGACTGTTTACCATCTGTTTGCGATTCAAAACATCCCCGTTGATGTCCAACTCTACAAGAAACATTAAAAAACTGCTGTGCTTAAAAGCACAAGGAGCTCGATCATTCCAGTGATCACTGGATGTGAGACTGCATGATTTATTAAATGCTAAACTTTTACAACCGTTTGCTGCAGCAGAATCACATCACAGCAAATACTGGACAAAGAAATTGTTGCAACAATGAATGGAAAGCAAACTTGGCATTAACCTCATTATTTGATTTTGACCCTGTAAAAAAGGAAGATGAGGAAAAGGAGACAGCTGTAAACAAGATGTTGATTGCAGCTGTCACTCTGCATGAGTTTTCCACTTGATCAAAGCTCATTTACAGCTAGCGGTAGCACTAGCATAAACGGAGATGCTAGAGGACATATCTTAAGAAAATCAAGCTCAACATTGCATTTCTGAGTATTTTTACATTCAAATCATTGTGTAAATCAATAGGAGATACAAAAATGGGTCTAAAAGAGAGTGTGTTTATGATGTAGAAAAGCCACTGGGCGGGGCCACAAGCTCTTACTCCGCTAACTGTAAGCTAATAGTAGCGCCAGCATAAACAGAAAGCTCTCAGCAACGGAGAGGGGCGGGGGATCCTCCACCCAGGTTCCGCCCACAGCAGAGGTGAATTGCTAATTAGCTATTGCTGCTATGCAGAAACTACTTCCTCGAAAATGGCCCAGGTTTTGTGATTTTGGGAAAAAAAAACTTCATAATCATAATTTTAAGACCACTAAGATGCTTTAAAATCGTCTAAAAGATGATCGGAGTAGATCTTTAAATATTGTTTGTTGATACTAAATCTCCCAGCTTGTGGCAAGAAAATCTTTTTCACATCATGACACAACCACCTGACACAAGTCTTGTTGATACAAAGCACATGCGTTCCTGTTTCTACCAAATTCTAAGCAGATAATCTGAATGTTGCTGCTGAAATCAAGAATCATGGAATAAGTTTTTTTCACAAACTAATATTTTTTCAATTATAGATTTTCTACATAAACCTGAAAGATGAGGTTATAGCACAGGGCCTGTATTCAAGATTGGTTGTATGTGTGTGTTTGCTCACCGGCTCCAGCCGGATGACTGGATACAGCTGCTCAGGCCACTAGTGGAGCTGAAGATCCATCTCATGCTCGTGTTTCACCCCCAATCATTTAGTGTTTTGTTTTCAGTTGTCTTTTTTTAGTTTGGTTAACATAAAACATTTGTTTTTATTATTCCCCTCATTTGATATGGTCTCTGAGCCAACCTACATGGTTGTAGGTGAACATCCCTGCAGACCAGCAGTTTCTGAAACACTCAAACCAACAACCATGTCATATTCAAAGTCACATAAATCCTGTCTTCCTTAATCGGGTGTTTCAACTTCAGCATGTCGTCTTCACCCCGTCTAGGTGCCTAAATGCACTGAGCTGCTGTCGTGTGATTGGCTAATTCTCCTTTTGTGGTAACAGGCTATTGATCGGCGTACCTATTAATGTGGCCTGTGGGATTTTTTTTATTCAACTTTAAACATTTTATTATAAACACAGTTGATTTTTCAATTCACCCAGAGATATGAAACATTGAATATTTTGCAAACTAATAGCAAAAAAAGTGAGATCAGAAGTACAAAAATCAACCAATAAAATCAGCAAGTCATTAATCATTTAGTTTGAGAATTAAACTTGTTTTGGATGATTTTTTGGGGGGGAATAAACAGCCTTTCATGGTATATTTGTTTTTTTATTTCTGATGCATAAAAATGATTCAGCTGTTGTTTTGTAGGAGAGATTTTCCGACTCATCTCCTCCCCTGTCCGTTAGTTGCTGGTCTTGGCGCTGATCTCAGTCCACATCAGCATCTGCCGGTAAACAGCTGACAAACCCACCCCAGATTAATGCCAAACCACGAACCCGAGACGCGCTCGGAATGTAAAGTGAGGCTGAAACCTGGAGAGCAAACACGTTTAAGTGGAATTAATTTCCCACAATGGCCAGTGGTGTTCTCCAGCTCTCTGCCAGTCAGAGAGACGTCGCTCCTCCACACCGGCGCACACACACAAACCATCCAATACCTCATTAGAAAAAAAAGAGACGATATGACACAGAGCAGCTCAGACAGAAAGCACATCCTCGTTTGGTGTGTAAACACGCTGTTTAAACTTGATTAAAGTGTGTGATACAGGAAAGAGTGTCACTTAATGAGTTGTTGTACAACCAGTTTGTCGCCTCTTCATTTCTTCTTCTTTGGTGTGTGGAAGGATTATGTTCTCATTTGGAGTCGATGTTCTGCTTGTTTGCCTCTCAAGCAGCAGACTGTCTATAAGCCACACGACATGAAAAATAATGGTGATGCAGAACATCATTTTTTTTCTTCTTTAAATGAAATGTTCTTTTATTTCCGTGAGATAGCATTTACTTTTTATAGCAGTTTGAAGACGAGCATTACTGTAAAATAATGAGGAGTTCTGTGCTGTGTTTGTCTTTCCTGTGATTTTGTAAGCTAAAAATGTTAGCCAAAACTAATTTCCAGCTGTTCAAGATCAGAGTAATTTGGCAGCTTAAAAATTTACTTTGATTCAGGTCCGTACTCATTAATATTCATTATGCTAATTCGCTGGACTCAGATCAGCTAACAGCTAGCCTATGAGAGCACAGCTTCCTGTATCCTCCAACACGTTGTGCTACAGGCTATGACTGTCTGAGTAACATACTTAATAAAACCTGCCAAAGCCAAGTTACGGGAGATTTCCAAACAGCACCAGCAGAGATGGGACTTTAATTTGAAGACCAACACTCCTATGGATAGGGATTACGAGTGGGAGGAGGAGCCTGAGGATGAGACCCTGGTATTTTATCAAGAATCCATGCCGAACGACAGAGCCCCCCCCCCGAACCCCCTGCTTAGTTAAAGCCGCTATCCTTAATTTGCATAACAAATTAGCTTAACAGATTTTTTTTTCATGCCCATTAAAAACTTTTTAACACAGCACGGAGAAAAATATGTTGTGAAGATAAAAAAAAAACGAAAAAAAAAGAATTCAGTTGTTCTCCCATATTTGTCTAAAAACATCAACCAATCAAATGGTTCGGTTCGAAAGGAATAATTGGACAGTCTCTCCAGCCATACGGACTTCCGCATTTATGTGGCTTCTGTGCTCCTAAAAAACTGAGACATATTACTGCAGCACACCACTGCTGGGAGTTCGCCGCTCTACCATGTCACAGCAGGAGAAACAGCCGCCGGCTGGTTCCGCGTCAGGTTCAGGACAAAGTAACAATTAATGTCAGTTGTTTGTTGTTATATTGTTTTCACTTACCGGTGATTCCGCCATGTTTGGTACTTGAATGAACTGCGGACCAGTGTCTTGCACTCGGTTGTCTTCTGGGGCTACGCATGTTTCCAAACCTGGGGGGCGTGGCTTAGGAATTCTACCCGAGGGGAGGGGCTGAGAGTTCTGTGTCACTTTGTTTACATTTGTTGACATTCTAAGCTAGGCAATTTGAAATCGAATATACAGTGGGGCAAAAAAGTATTTAGTCAGCCACCAATTGTTTAAGTTCTCCAACTTAAAAAGATCAGAGAGGCCTGTAATTTTCATCATAGGTATACCTCAACTATGAGAGACAAAATGAGGAAAAAAAATCCAGAAAATCACATTGTCTGATTTTTAAAGAATTTATTTGCAAATTATGGTGGAAAATAAGTATTTGGTCAATAACAAAAGTTAATCTCAATACTTTGTTATATAGCCTTTGTTGGCAATGACAGAGGTCAAACGTTTTCTGTAAGTCTTCACAAGGTTTTCACACACTGTTGCTGGTATTTTGGCCCATTCCTCCATGCAGATCTCCTCTAGAGCAGTGATGTTTTGGGGCTGACGCTGGGCAACACGGACTTTCAACTCCCTCCAGAGATTTTCTATGGGGTTGAGATCTGGAGACTGGCTAGGCCACTCCAGGACCTTGAAATGCTTCTTACGAAGCCACTCCTTCGTTGCCCGGGCGGTGTGTTTGGGATCATTGTCATGCTGAAAGACCCAGCCACGTCTCATTTTCAATGCCCTTGCTGATGGAAGGAGGTTTTCACTCAAAATCTTACGATACATGGCCCCATTCATTCTTTCCTTTACACAGATCAGTCGTCCTGGTCCCCTTGCAGAAAAACAGCCCCAAAGCATGATGTTTCCACCCCCATGCTTTACAGTAGGTATGGTGTTCTTTGGATCCAACTCAGCATTCTTTCCCCTCCAAACACGACAAGTTGAGTTTCTACCAAAAAGTTCTATTTTGGTTTCATCTGACCATATGATGTTCTCCCAATCCTCTTCTGGATCATCCAAATGCTCTCTAGCAAACCGCAGACGGGCCTGGACGTGTCCTGGCTTCAGCAGGGGGACACGTCTGGCACTGCAGGATTTGAGTCCCTGGCGGCGTAGTGTGTTACTGATGGTAGCCTTTGTTACTTTGGTCCCAGCTCTCTGCAGGTCATTCACTAGGTCCCTCCGTGTGGTTCTGGGATTTTTACTCACCGTTCTTGTGATCATTTTGACCCCATGGGGTGAGATCTTGCGTGGAGCCCCAGATCGACGGAGATTATCAGTGGTCTTGTATGTCTTCCATTTTCTAATAATTGCTCCCACAGTTGATTTCTTCACACCAAGCTGCTTACCTATTGCAGATTCAGTCTTCCCAGCCTGGTGAAGGTCTACAATTTTGTTTCTGGTGTCCTTTGACAGCTCTTTGGTCTTGGCCATAGTGGAGTTTGGAGCGTGACTGTTTGAGGTTGTGGACAGGTGTCTTTTATACTGATAACGAGTTCACACAGGTGCCATTAATACAGGTAACGAGTGGAGGACCGAGGAGCCTCATAAAGAAGTTACAGGTCTGTGAAAGCCAGAAATCTTACTTGTTTGTAGGTGACCAAATACTTATTTTCCACCATAATTTGCAAATAAATTCTTTAAAAATCAGACAATGTGATTTTCTGGATTTTTTTTCCTCATTTTGTCTCTCATAGTTGAGGTATACCTATGATGAAAATTACAGGCCTCTCTGATCTTTTTAAGTGGGAGAACTTACACAATTGGTGGCTGACTAAATACTTTTTTGCCCCACTGTATATCACCTTTAATTATAAGTTCTAAGAGTCTCTCAAGAAAATAAAATTAAGTCACTTGTCCCATAAAATCTGGATTTTTCAGCAGTATGTACATCACGTAAGACCGGCTGGAGCGTAACACAACAACGCTAATGGTCGGCCATGTTTGTTACTGAACAGCTGAGCTAACTTTGCAGGCGTGGCCTCAACTGTACAAGTTGATGAATACTAATAAGTAAAATCAGTGTGATGTCACAATGTAGGGGTTTTCGAACTCGCCTGCACCTCGTTTAAGTGAAAAAAGACAAAAACAGAAAAGTTATTGTGCAATTTTCACACCCAGTACGAAACTAAACACACATGTGGACATAAAATATTCAACATAAAACTGAGAAAAAGTTTTTTTTGTTTGTTTTTTTTTATGGCAGGACACCTTTAATAAAATGACTCTTTGTTTTAACATATCTTCTCCATGCACGTTTGGGTCCACACAAACCTTAAATCATGACAGAATTAGCACCAGTGGAATTACACATTTGCTATGTGTATTTAGGATTCAAGCAAATCCGAAAAGTCTTTTTTTTTTCTCTCCTCGTCAGCTGGAACGCATTCATTTCTACTTTCACCTACAGACTCTTTGATGTCTCAATATTCCCTCTGCTCTTACGAGTAAATCGAGCATTTGTTCCGAAAGTGTGTGAAACATCGGAAGAAGAAAACACGGGGAAATGTCAGAGAACGTTCTGTGTTCACCTTCATATGTAAATGTTGCAAGCAAACATCAACGCACATTCTGCTAAACAAGTTGAAGAGGACAGTTCAGAGCAGCGAGCTGAAAGAGAGGGAAAAGAGGGAAGGCTGAGTCGAAGTGGTAAAAGATGAAACTGTCAGCGTGAGAGTGGAGAGAAAAAAGAAAGAGGCAGTTTAACAAGGAGCAAAAAAGCTTTTTCTGCATTTTAAAGGTGAATTTACACCACTCGCTGTCAGTTTCCACATTCTCTTCATCTCATCCTGCTTCTTATCAGCAGTTCCTTCAAATCTTTTTTTCTTCCATGTTTTGCCCTTTTGGGTCACTTGAATTGAATTAATTTGTTTAAAACTCGACAGTTTTTATAGATACAGAAATGTTGTTGTGGGAAACTTGTTTTAAAATATTGTAGATTAGAAGTAAAAGTTATAGCCTGAACAAGAACAAAAAAAAAATACACCAAATAGCACAAACCGGATGAGAAACACTGCATATTTCACACATGATAATGGGTTTAGAATCTCTCGACACTATAAAATGTTAATAGGTAATTCCATTTCGAATGAATAATTGAGTTTTCTCTGCTCTCTTGTCTTGCATCAAGGCCACAACTCGGATTCCTGTGGTCAAGAAGCTCTGAAGGAATCTGAAACAGGTCACCAGCCCGTCACAGGGTCAACAAAGACACGTACAGACAACAAACATGTTAGGTCAGTTTAAAATGTCTAATCAACCTAACTTGCATGTTTTGCAGGAAGGAGCAGGAGAATCTGAAGAAAACTCGGGGAGAACACGCAAACTCTACACGCCACGGCTGTTTCCTGTGAGATGATCACGCAGCTGCTTCCTTTACTGTCCATAGTTTCGATCACTTTTTTTATCTAAGGTGTTAGAAAAAAAAAAGTCCTTATTTAACCACTCCCATTTCTAAAAAAAAAATTCCAGTCAGGTTTTAGAACCTGGTACAGCACTGAGTCTGTCTTACTGAAGGTCTAGAATGACATCCTCCTGTCCTTTGAAGTTAAACAACCCATTTTATTAGTGATGCTGGACTACATGGCAGCATTTAACACTGTTGACCACTTAGTCCTTCTAAAATGACTGGAACAAGGCTCTGTGCTGAAGTGGTTCTGTTCCTACCTTACAAACAGAACCTTTTCAGCAATGATTGATGACCTTTCCACTACGTCTGCCCCTTTGACCTCAGGCATCCCTCAGGGATCCATCCCAGGTCCTATCCTATTTTCCCTGTATATTCTGCCACTAGGTTCACTACTTCATCAACATAATGTTGCTTTCCACTTGTATGCAGATGACCATCTGCCAGTTTTTCCTAATTCAACCAGTGCAACGAAATCCCTTCAAAATTGTTTAAAAGACATCAAACTCTTACTGCCGTCCAACTTTCTTCATTTAAATGAGAGTGAGACAGAATGCATCGTGTTTTAACCATCCAACCAGTTACCCATCCAAGATCTCAGTTTTTTAGCCCCTCGTTTGAACCAAGTGATAAGAAGTCTTGGTGTGCTGTTTGACGGCAGCCTTACATTAGATAAACATGTTGATTCCGTTGTTAAGGCAAGCTTTATTCATTTAGACTTCTCTCTAAGGTCAAATCCTTCCTGTGTCACAGTGACCTGGAGAAGGCTATCCATGCCTTCATTAGCTCCAAGCTAGATTACTGCAATGCACCATTTTATGGAATAAATAAAACACCACTTAACCGTTTACAACTTGTCCAGAATGCAACAGCTCATTTACTAACATGTACCTGGAAGCATGATCATATCCCTACACTGGCTCCCGGTAGAATAAAGAATCTGGTTTGAAATGTTAACACTTGTTTTTACTGCAACACATGGTCTTGCTCCTTATTTGTGTGACATTTTAAGGTTTTACCAGTCTGGCAGGGTTCTACACTCTGCTGGACAACACCTGCTAGGAGTCCCTCTGAAGGGGTCAAGCACTTTGGTCAACCCTGATTGTGGAACTGTGATATACAAATAAAGGTAGGTTGGTTGATTGACCCCCAAAGCGCTTCACACTACAGTTTTTTTGTCATTCACCCATTCACACACACACGTTTGGTGATGATGAACTACACACATGTTGTAGCCACAGCTGTCCTGGGACACACACTGACAGAGGCGAGGCTGCCAGACACTGGCGCCACCGGACCCTCCGGCCACCACCAAGCAGGCAAGGTGGGTTAAGTGTCTTGCCCAAGGACACAACGGCCAGGCAATATCTGGGCAGAGCAGGGAATCGAACCAGCAACCTTCCAGTTACCAGACGACCTGCTCTACCGCCTGAGCCACGCCGCCCCACTATAGGGTTTGTAAAACAGCAGTCTCATAAACCAATAAGAAATTAGGATATCTAATATATTTTAGGATAGCAGAAATCCACTGCGGTAGCTAATCATTTAGGTCCAGTCGCAATTAGCTTACATAACGATTTCTAGTTTTTTGCTATACTATCATGCAGTTTTTCATCAGCTTGGTAAGACTCGTATAGAACGGTAAGAGTGCATGCACCATTACACACCCAGTCTCGTTATAGATGTATACCTAGCTAGCTCAGGCAGCAACTCATGTCGGGTAATGACTAAAGGTTCTGCTGGAGCTCACCTTACAAACGTACAACTGTGTTCCAAATTACAAGACCGCTTTTCATATAAATCCAAGAATTTCCTGCAAATACAACACATTGTATATAAAATGCAGCAAAGCATTAAACATCAATCTGCTTTCTCCATAGATGCCTGTTAAGAGTTTATAGCATTTGCCAACAGTGCAAGTCTCTGTGCTTGTTTAGCATGGCCTAGGAAGGGGCGGGGGGACTGGACTGGATTGGTGAGCCTTACCCAAAAACTAACAGACACAGTCTTCACCTCACAAACACGTAGTAGAGACACACAAAGGGATTTCCCAGGCACATATACATCAAATAAACTGGCAGTGTGTCTTACACATTTAAAATTATCCATGAACAAGATTCAACCATCCAAGAAATCTGGAAAGCCTAAATCTGTCTTGCTAAAGGGGTTTAATGAGATAATCTGAAACCAGCAACCAGCATGACCGAAAATATCCAAGAACTCAGAATCGCCAAAGGATTGTCCTTTCGGCTCCGCTCCAACACAGCTGTAGGGGTTTACGCTGTAATACGTGGTAAAATAAACAGCCTGTTTTCTTTGAATAACAACTAGAATTGTACTGAAATTCTAAAAACTGAGAGACTGGGAAGCAGATCAAAAGATGGATTGAGATTTCCAGGGGGAAGAGCTGAAAAACAGGTTATCAATCCTCTGACTGGTGTTCCATTTTTACCTGTTCTCCTTGTGTGCTGTGATTCAGGGCCAGGCGGTTGTTTTGTGCGACAAACCCTCGAGGCAGGTCTGAGCGCAGCCGCCTATCTCTGCTCCTTATTTTCTTTTGAAAAATTATTCTGCATCTCAGCTAATAGCCCAGACCTCGGAAGTTATTTCTATATTCTAGTTTCATGTGTTCGTGTGGTGTCCAACTGCTTCAAAGACCACTCAAGTGTGAGAATACACGTGGGTGTGTCCATTGCATGACTGCTCTTAAAGTAGATTTTCAACTGTAACCCTTCAACCTTTCCAATTTCCAGTGTTGCAGTGTAATAGTGTGCTGTCCAGCCCCGTGCTGTTTCCTGGAAATCTCTCAATTTTCTTTTTTCCCCCCCCTCTCTCTCATTACTTTTGCCTGATCCATTAGCAGCCCGCTAGCGTAAAGCTTCACCAGCTCAGCTCTCCAGGATTGGCTGGAACAGATATCCGTTTCTCGATGTAAATAAATCTGTTACTTCCCTGACAGCACAATTCATTAGCCCTCACAGCAATCTGGCTGTTCACGCAGAGTGCATTGACACTGCAGTAAGTGTGTGTGTGCGCAGCAAAAGCAAGAGGAGAGAAGGGGGAGAAGTGTTAGAAAAACATGTCGGCATGATCTTTGGGAGGCTCGTGTGTGATCACAGAGAGAAAATGCTTCCAGTTTGACACATCGGCACGTATGTGGGGGTTGACAGTGACTGATTTCAATATTGCCCGTTCTGTTTCTTCCCTGCTGGAGGCATTTAGCAGTAAATTGAATGGAAACTGTGTTTCTACTCTTTCACTGGCCTCTTGAAACTTGTAAGGAGATTAATTTGTGCTTCCGGAAATTTCAGGAGACTTAGATGTTGCCAACGGAAGTATCTATTAAAGAAAAAGTGACTTCTGAAAATGTAAAGGGACAGAGTTTGTGCTCATGGTTGAATCACATTTTCTAATGTTGACCTTTTCCCTTGATTTTGAGTGTCTGAACGATCCTTTTGTTGACGTTTTAAGGGGTAGAATGATTAAAATATTGACACTAAGAAAATTTGACCACCCTTTAATAAACTCCTATGCCATAAGATGTCACTTAGTTGCGACTAAAACAGGTTTTAAACAGGGAATGTCCATATCCAGGCCTTGAGGGTCTCTATTCTTCATGTTTTAGATGATTCAGATGAACAAGTCATTATCAGCCTTCTGCATCAGGGAACTATCTAAAACATTTAGGATAGTGGCCCGCAAGGCCTGGATCTGGACACCTCTATAATTTAAACTGAGAAAATACTTAGATTTATGAGTATCACTTCTTAAAGACCCACTCCGATCATCACTTAAGCTATTTTAAAGCGTCTTAGTGGTCTTTAAATTATGATTATGGCGTTTTTACCCAAAATCACAAAACTTGTACCGTAGTTTCTGCATAGCAGCAGTAGCTCATTAGCAATTTGCCTCTGTACTGTGGGTGGAACCCTTGGTGTGGAGGATCCCTCGCCCCTCCCTGTTGAGACCGCTTTGTTTTTGCTAGCGCTACCACTAGCTTACAGGGCCAAAAAGCCCTGCAACTTTACACTAACCCCGCAAGACAAATTTAACTGGGACACTCTACTCTTTGCAGTGAATGTACAAAATGTAGCTGAATCTCTATCCACCGCTTCCCTTGCTTTGTTTTGCACTTTAAAGAGGCCATTCCATTTAAAAACGGTTTTTCTGAAGTTCCTGTTGAATATTTTAGCTCCACAGGTGTTCTTACCTTCATAGTGGGTGTGAAAACAGGTCAACAACTTCTCTTTCAGTCTTAATCTCTCAAACTACGCAGGTGGTGATAACACCCGAGTTCTTCCGAGTCCAAACAGCCTGTATCTGTTTCTTCACAAGTCCTTTGTTCATTAGTATTCGGCAGCTCCCGCAGTTGAAACCACGCCTAGCATGCTGCTGGCTAAAAGCTGTAGCATAAGACGTATCAAACAGGAAGACACGACGTCTGACGTTGCCATGCCCAGCGGGGCAGGAAACAGTATACCTTGCTCTCATAGGCTAGTTTGTTAGCCAATCTGAGTCCAGCAAATTCGAACAATGACTATGAACGAGCATGACGAAGCAGCCTGATGGAAGGAACTGGAACCACCCGAATTTTAACGCAGACAGATTGGAGGGTCTGTTAATCAGTGTTTCCTGATGTTTTTAGATATAAAATGTTTCATATTACAGGTTAATACTTAAGAAATAACCACAAAGTCCTGAAATGTGTACGAAATGGCCTCTTTAATAAATGAAATAACTTGAAAACTTGCATTTGATTTGGACTCTGCTTTGGTTTGCTCCAGATCTTTTGTTGTACAACTTTCCCATTCTATATCTCAGTTCATGGCTTTTAAATATGAATGATTGTACCTAAATGCGGTGCAGATGGATGTTCCTTGATAATACCATTTCTTATTTCATATATGGATCCTCAGCTTCCTGTCATAACTAACTGTGATTCTGCTTGCCTGAAATATATAGAGGCAGACATATAAATCGATAACATGTAAAGCCCCACAAAGGGTAAAAAGACCCAACAAGGTACAACCAGACTTTCCATACACTACTACACATTAGACCAGCCATGGTGAAGAAGACATGCAGCAGAAAAGAAAAGAGGGAAACTACTGTGGTCTGTATAGAAGTGGGATGGACAGAGTAACAGAGAAAACTAATTAGCACAGCACTTTAAGCATCACGGTCCACATACTGCTGCAAGAAGGGACTGCCACAGACAATCCCAGTCAATTTTCCACTCAGCAGAAAGAGAGCTGAGGCAGGCTTTGACATTGTGTTTTATCTTAGTGAAACCTCTTCATTCAGGTCAGGAGCTGGAGAGATAGGAAGGTATGAACAGAGAGAGAGATGGAAGCAAGAGTGTCGGTTGGTCAAAGAAGAAAGAATTCGAGAAATAGAAGGAATATTTAGTGTAGCTTAGCGGGAGACCTGAAGAACGGAAGGACAGGTGTGGAAGACGTTCAGCACAGAGGCAGCTCTGTCTGAAAAGAGGACACAATATCATAAATATTTTTTCGGAATTAAAAATTAACTATCAGCTCAGATTCTTATTAAACAAGCAAAAACATTTATTTTTTCTTGGGGTAGGACCAGGGCTTAATTTAAGCCGGATCCTGCCGGAATAAGATCCGGGAACTGTCTTATTTTGAAAGGGTGTGTTCCGGTAACTGTTTGCTAGGATCCGTTAACGGCGCCAGTTGGGATAAATAACAGCAGCATCAAAATGCCAGAAAGGCAGTATAACTTACTTCTTCTGGGCTTATTATCACTTTCTCTAGCCCTGCTTGATAATTTACACCCCCTGTGCGTTCCGGTATCAGTTTGGCCTCAGTGAATTCTGGTCTCATAGCGCTATTTGCGTTCCGGTAACTTTTAATTTACAAATTAAGCACTGGGTAGGACCATTTACGGAACAAATCAGAGCCAGGCGGGGGGCGGAGCAAATGACCGGGCCCTTAGATGACGAGTTTTACCCACAATGCACTTGGATGCAAAATCGGTGATTAATTTGTAAATTTGCGCGTCATAAAGCTCAATGTGAGCGTGTAAATAAAGCCAATCATGCAGCACAACATTTTATTCAATATTTTACACCTACTACATCACTAAAGTCTTTCTTGTAAAGCTTTTAGCAACCATGACTCAAACCTGACTGAGGTAACCTATATAAACTCTGCATGAATCGGCATTTTGTGGGGTTCTGTAATCGGAACCCAAACTCCATCCTCCACTGAGTGGGAATTATAAAAGGGCCCGTCTTCTCGCCTGTCTTCACCAGCTTTTATCAGATGTGGAAGAGGCCCGTCTCTCACATCATACTTCTAAGCAGGGCCCCTCTGATGTCCGGGCCGGGGGCGTACCGTCCTCCCAGCCCCCCCTGAAGCCCCGCCCCTGGGTAGGACATAAAACAAATACCAAGCAACAAGTTTAGGAATTGTAAAATTTTCAGTTCTTTGTTGTCTAATTTTTAACGTGAAATTTGTATTTTTTCTAGGGCCGGGACTTTAACGCATTAATTAAGAATAATTAATTACACAAAAATAATGCGTTAATTTTTTTAACGCATTTTAATCGCACTTATTTAAGCACCGCAGAACATCTCTCATGAGTTTCAGCGGACCAATTATACTGGAGCACCTACCAGCGTTCATTATTTAGGACAACAACAAACCACAGTGAACATGAATGAAGAAGCGACCGCTTTGATTGGCCCCGTGGATGGGAAGTTTTGTTATAAAAAATGACTGGATGGAAGCGTGGATAAGAGCATGTGTGCAAGCTATGCAGCAAGGAATTTGCACATCACCGCAGCACATCGGGCCTGAAGTATCACCTCAATGTTAAACATATAGCAGCTAGCGTGGACGTTAGCCCGACTCCGAGTACAAGTGTAGACATTTTCTACACTTAATGCACTGGTCTGTTGGACTTGGTTGAACAAAAATAAACAATATTTTGTTGCTTAAGCTTATGTGTATTCAGTCATGATTCAATGGTATACTAAAAATCCGTTTGAAAAAAATTCTCACTGTTCTCTGGTCAAATATTTATATGCGATTAAAATGCGATTAATTTTGATTAATTAATTACAAAGCCTCTAATTAATTAGATTAAAATTTTTAATCGAGTCCCGGCCCTAATTTTTTCATAATTCGCCAAATCACGAATCAGTTTTGTTGTTTCTGTATTGGGATCTACAGCCATATTTATTCTCCTTGCATATTTTCTGCTATCTGCGCTCCTTTAACATGTGTTTTTAGTTGCTAGTTACCTGTTTGTTTTGTTTTGTTTTTTTTCTCAGTAAAAATACACCCTGATTTTCACTGTTGTCTTTCATTCTGTTCTGGTTTATTCAGTTCTGACGCGTTGTTTCAGGCTTCCTCTCTCACAGAACTTTTTTGTCATGCGTTAACAAAAGCTTGTTATGTCACCTGCCGTCAGGTGACGTCATTGTCAGTCTGCATCTTATAAAGTAAAGAGTATTTTGACGCCTTACAAAATCAATTTTAAAAAAGCCATTTAAAAGATAATTCGGATCAATTTAAGTTATACGCTGTAAAAAGGTTTTGAATAATTCAGGTTGTACCCGTTGTAGGAAGCTCTTTAGACAATCTCAATTTCGAGGAAAAATAATAATTATCACCAAGAATTTCAAGCACTTGCCTGGTCTGAGTGGGACCAGGGACCATGGTTAAAAGCTCCCAAAAAGTTGATTTGGCATGATATAGGTACTTTAAATTGTAAAAAATTAAACATATATACTTTATATCTCATCTATTGATTGTTTTTTACTTTAAATAGACTAAAATTGTTGATGTTTTTTGATGTTCAACCAACAAAATATCACAATGTCAAATCAGTGACATTTACTGAAATGTCAGTGGACAACAGCTTGTTCATGGCAAGGAGAGGCATGCAGCCTGGAAGCAACTCTATTGTTATTGATGAGTCCAGACAATTGGAAATAACTGTTCTCACGGGAAGTCATTTCTTCTCAGAAAAGTGCCCTAGTGTCTGTTTGATGAATACCATCATGTAGCTTCTCTGTACTGTCCGCAGAAAACAAAATAAATCAGGATGCCTGTGTAGGAGCTGTCACTGTACAGCCAGAAGCTCTCTCTACATGGTAGAATTGTTCTACCAGCTTCATATTCACCACATGCAGTCAGATCTAATCTGAATAAATCATTGTATGGAACAGGCTTTGCACTTTTACAGCTCTATTTTTATGACATCCTTACCATAAGCATGGACACACCATACTTAGACCTGCTATACCTGATAGAATATTCATCCGAATGAATATCTTCGATGGAATGTCGAGGTATGAAGCAGAGAAGGAAGTAACCCACTACAGTTTAGCTTCTTTTTGTTGTATAAAAACTTTCATTTCGTGAGATGAACACAGTTAAATTACTGGTAGAGTAATAAATCACTAGGAGGGTATTTACAACAGTAAATCACCAATGTGACTGTGGTGGTACACTCCCTGTAGCTGTTGCTGCTTGAGAAGTTGATTGAAAGTAGGTGCAATGCAGCAGCAGGAAGGTCTGCTAGTGGGCCGAGCTTAGAGAGAGTGAGGCTGTCAATTATGGGATGCCGTTTGTAAATATACAGTCAAATTTTAACAGCAATGTTTTTGGTTATTTAGCTTGTCAAAGGAGAAAAAAATTGGATTTATTTTTCAAATGCATATTTTCACCTTGTTATTTACTTATAAATGTTACATTTACTAACCAAATATTTAGTTAGCAAGCTATTATATTTAATTTGAAGTTAAATGTTTATTTTACAAAATAAATTTATTTTTAAAATTAAATATGTAGGTCTGTCCAAAACATTTAGTTTCTAAATTAAATATTCAGCTTGAAAGCTAAATATTTATCTCTAACCTAAATATTTAACTAATTTTCAAATTAACTTCCTGACAAGCAGAAGTGGACTAGCAAAATAAAAGCTGGACCTTGTGAACTTCTGCACCGCGCCTCTAGTGCTAGCATCCAAACATCCTCGGTGACAACGGTGAGATATGACTGATTTTAAGTGTTTTAAGTGCTAAATAACCAAAATTATTGCTGTTAATATTTGACTGTTTAATTTTACAAATGGCACCCCATAGACCATTGGCTCACCTGCAGGGTGAGAAAAGGCTGAAAGAAATAAAGAAAAGAAATGAGATAGAAGGAGGGGAAAAACTCCTTTATTTACTTTCGTTATAAGTCTGAATGGAAACAAAATAAATCTAATTACAGAATTTAAACAAATTTTTGCCTGGATTAAGTGTGATAAATTAATATTAGGATCAATGAGAATGAATCAATAACTGATAAGTTCTACAAACACTCGTCTCATAAAGACTTTCTGACAGACATCTTGAAGTTGTATCCATTGACAATAACTACCAAAAGCCAATTAACAATGAATCGAACACTCAAGTCAAATCAGGGTCATTTATTGATTAAAGTACATTGCTAGATTAGCCTCTCCAGTCCCACGTTGCTATAAGTTACAATGTTTTGTGCAGAAAGGTCAGTGGATTGATATTTATCCACATCCTGTTTGTGTGTTTGCAGCTCACAAAGCCAGCAGCCATCATTACCCATCTCACACTTTGTAACTTGTGCACTCTCACACACACCAGTCAGGAGTGCAGAAAATCAAAAAGGGGCTGAATCTCTAGTTTCCTTTCAGCGAAGCATTCCTCATAGCGTGCATTTATTTTGGATCGATAACTAGTTATAGACGACTCAGGCCCGTCCTGCTTTAGGGAAGACTCAAACATTCAGAGACAGATGACACACAGATCTGATAGACTGCTAGCTTTTAACCATCGTATATGTACCAGACGTTGCTACTGGCACAAAGAAGCAGAAAAAGGAAAGAAACTGAAAGAAAAAGATGGAGAGACAATCTTCATCTTCATCTACTCCTCCCTTTATTTTTTCATCCCTTCGTCATGTCACGGTTGTTTTAGTGATGTGAAGGAAACTGAAGAGTGACAGGACTTTGTTGCCATGAAAAACTGACATGGGGGCACCTTGAAACATAAGAGGTGTCAAATACCCATACCAAACAAACCCATTGGACTGTTTAGGTTGGTGTATTCTGATAGATCCATCCCTTTTCTGAACCTGCTTCTTCCTGTTCAGGGTCGCACGGAGCTGGTGCCTATTTCCAGTGGTCAAGGGCGAGAGGCAGGGGACACCCTGGACAGGTCGCCAGTCTACACTCTTAGAAATAGAGGTACGAGACAAGGACATTTTTGTACCTATAGTTAAATTGTTTTAAAATGTTCCCTTAAAAGTACAATATTGGTCTTTAAAAGGCCAGAAATGCCCCTCTGAGGGTTCAAATTGATATAAAGTACAAATTTGTACCATTTCAACTGCACCTGCAACCCTGGTCAAGGCTGGTTAATCTCCATTTTATTAAGTTTCATCCATCATTTTCAATATTATGTTTGAATTTGTACCCTTTCTTGTCGCTGGGGGTGTTCCCTGTAGTCCAGGTCCATTTTTGTACCTTATGAAGTTATTCCACTAAAACTGTAAAATTATGCCACACTTTGAAGTCTTAAACCAACATTCTGAAACATAATATTGAAAATGATGGATGAAACTTAATAAAATGGGGATTAACCAGCCTTGACCAGGGTTGCAGGTGCAGTTGAAATGGTACAAATTTGTACTTTATATCAATTTGAACCCTCAGAGGGACATTTCTGGCCTTTTAAAGACCAATATTGTACTTTTAAGGGAACATTTTAAAACAATTTACCTATAGGTACAAAAATGTCCTTGTCTCGTACCTCTATTTCTGAGAGTGTATCGCAGGGCCACACATAGACAAGTCCACAACCTAGGGACAATTCAGAGTCACCAATTAACCTCTTGCACGTTTTTGGACTGTGAGAGGAAACTGGAGTACTTGGAGAAAACCCACGCATGCACAGATACAACATGCAAACTCTGCAGAAAGGCCCCAGCCCAGATTCAAACCAGGACCTTCTCACTGCAAGGCAACAGCTCTAACAACTGCGCCACCATGCAGCACAATTATTCTTATGGGGGTTTCACCAACCTTCAGGCAGGAGAAATAGAACAACCTCATCCTGACTAAAGCAGTTACTCGTACCTCACGGCACTTTGGGGCATATCATGAAACTCTTTTATTATCCTCTGAAAATACGAGCCCAAAAAGAGATCAAGGGAGAGAAACAGATTACTTCAGGCTTCAGCTCATCTGGGAAAGGTGTAATTGAAATGAAAATGTGATTCGACATTGATTTAAGACTTTCACATTTCAGTATTTTACTTTATCCTTAACCTTGCCCCCAAGAAGGCAATAAAATGACTGCTGTTCTCTTTCTGGTCTTTTTTTTAGGTCAAAGTTTGGGCTCTAGTGAAGTGTTGCACGTGGATTGGTCCAATTTTCATGAGCCACTGATAGATTCCCTGCTATACAGTATCATGTAGTATAATGCAAGGAGAGGAAATAACTATCCAGGCTTTATTATTTTATTTCCAATCTATCCTTCTGGCAGATTTGAACACATAAGTGTTGAATACCACATGCCTTCTATGACAGAATGTGATCAATGAAGCTGTATAACGCAGCGCAAGTAATTAATCAGTCCTCTGATGATTTCACACTGGATGAGTATCGACTTGTTTTTTTCCTTGTCAAAAAATGCTGCCTTAGATGAGACTGGAATTAATCTGTTTTACCAGCTAAAAAAACGTGTTATTGCATCATTCTATAGTATTTAAGCAGATACTGTAAAGTGTAGCCTATCTGCATCATTAAACAAAACGATGATGTTAGATAGATTTTTTTTTGGCATAAAACATTACGGCTGTGGCAGTAGACCCAAATTCAGAGAGGCAGGAGTAAAATCCAGACTGGGGTTTAATGAAAAATGAGTATGAGTTTAAACACTGTGTGTATTTGAGAATCTAACAAGAAGGCGTGAACTGAGCTGAAAACATCTGCACAGGTGGCACACATGAGAGCTAAATGACTGACACAGGTTATAAATGTGAGGCTTAATGAGAAAATAAGGGCTGAACAGGATGAAGCAGGAGAAGAAAACCATGACATGACAAAAACCAGAATAATCTGAAAAGGCAAGAACATACAGAACCCGATGAAGAGAAACATCAGATAGAACGGAAAACATGAGGAGAAGAAAAGCAAAGACAAAAAAGCTATTAACAGGGAAAGATGCATGATATGAAGCATGAGTCAGTGAGATGACAACATGGCAGATACATGACATGAATAAACAGACTAAAAATACAATGACTAGTGATTAACTACTCAGGTACTGGCATGTTGTCTTGGTTTCTTTCTGGCTTTTATGTAAAGGGGTCAGTTGTAACAAAGCACTGGGATAAATTATAATTAAACATGACAAGATAATAATGTTCAAGTTAAAGAAATCCTAACCAAGCAAGATACTGAGAACCAAAATTGGAGGCGAAGATATTTTTATAACTATAACTAAAAGCATTGAAAAAAAAAAAAAAAGGAAAAATGCAGACAAATCTGGATAAATACTCGACTAACTGAATGAAACAACCCCCCCAGGAATACAAAATGCTTTAAATCCTTTATTGTATTTATTTATTTGGATTTAGTAGGAATATTATGTATCTAAACTAGGCTTAAGATATATCAGAACCTTTTCAAACTCTCTACAACTACACATATGAATACAGAATACAGAAGACAACATAAGCCATAGTTACCGGTAGATCCGGTAAATCTGTCTGACCCCCAGACTGTGGAATGCCTTGCCTCTTTTACTCCGTGGAGTAAATTCTATAGGCTCTTTTAAAAAGGAACTAAGACACTATTTTTTATATTTTCATATGGTGGATTTACTGATCTTTGCACAGCGATTTGGGACTTTGTATCTGTGAAAAGCACAATTAGAAATAAACTTTACCAACAGGTATGTACACTATATGACCATATAGGTCGATTTTGAAAGCTCCAAAAATACGACCTGTGAGAGCATTTTTAAACAACCTGTCAGAGCGTTTTCTGGGCTCCGCAGATACTTACTACCAACAACGAATGCCCGCACCGTCCCCGGAGGAGCTGACAAATACGCATGCGCGAGGTTTCGCTCTGTTCAACAGAACAAAACCAAAATTCTGCAGCAATATGTCTCATTTTAATGCAACGGTTAGCCTTAAAATGTAAAGATACACATGGACACACTGTAAAGCCGAATATTTTACGTAAAAAAGCGGAACGGTTAAGGTTAGGGTAGCCATGTGGAATATAGTGTCATTTTGGAAATTGACCAATGCTGTCATATTTGACGTGAGGTCGGGCTGACTTTACATACCTACTTTCTTAAAGAGGCCATTTCATACACATTTCAGGACTTTGAGGTTATTTCTTAAGTATTAACCAGTAATATGAAACATTTTATATCTAAAAAACATCAGGAAACACTGATTAACAGACCTTTCAATCTGTCTGCGTTAAAATTCGGGTGGTTCCAGCTCCTTCCATCAGGCTGCTTCGGCAGCAGCTCGGCATATTCATTATTCGAATTTGCTGGACTCTGATTGGCTAACAAACTAGCCTATGAGAGCAAAGAATACTGTTTCCTGCCCCGCTGGGCATGGCAACGTCAGACGTCACGTCTTCCTGTTTGCTACGTCTTATGCTACAGCTTTTAGCCAGCAGCATGCTAGGTGTGGTTTCAACTGCGGGAGCTGCCGAAAACTAACGAACAAAGGAGTTGTGATGAAACAGATACAGGCCGTTCGAACTCGGGTGTTATCGCCACCTGCGTAGTTTAAGAGATAAAAACTGATAGAGAAGTTGTTGACCTGTTTTCACACCCACTATGAAGGTAAGAACACCTGTGGAGCTAAAATATTCAACAGAAACCTCAGAAAAACTGTTTTTAATGGAAGGGCCTCTGTAAATGATAATTCTGTATGCTGGAGAATTACAAAAGAAGATTTAAAGGTTTTAAAAAGGTAGCTACTATCCAAACTTAGTAGGAAAATAAACACTACAATTTAAAGTAGAAAATGACATGAAAGGACTTAGTTTGCAATGGTAAAACATTTCTTTAGTCTATAACTGTTACCTTTATGCCCTGCTAAGTAAGGCTGTTCACATCAATAACAGCTCTGGCATCAACCAATTTATCTGACATTTAAGACGAAAGGGCATCTACAAAAAAGTGGAATATTTAGGGCACGTAAATGTGGAACTTGGCCTCAACAATTCCAATTACTCTGGGGGTCCATAAATTTGTGAGGTAACAAATTGGTGCTTAAGAGATAATCGATCCCATTCCTTTTTACCCTCCCTCTGTAGAACATTCTCTGGAGGCAAAGCATGAAAAAACATCACAAATTTCATCCATCAACAAATGCTTTTGATTCTGTCCGTGCCCGACCCAGTCATGTCTAATCAAAAACACAAACTTCAGTCAGTGGAACAGAAATGGATCAAAAAGTCAGTTTCTTTGACTCTCAGCTCAGAATTTATTGATTGCCTCCCCGTCTTGCCTTCTTTTTATTCCCTTCCACTCTCTCCTCCACTGAATTTTCTAAAACCGCTGTAATCACTGGCAATTTGCAGGGCGCCTCACAGCTGGACTCGAGCCCAATGCTGACGGACTGCGAACATGTCGGTGAGAAAAATCGTGTGTAGCTGAGAGGAAATGTGTGTGAGTTGTGCGCATACATGAGGTTGTATATTCACTTGTGTTTGAAAATGATCATTGGCAAACAAATGATTTGTTCTATTTTGGAATCGCAGGGAGGCTCACTGTGATGAATTGGATTTTTTTGTAGGTGGTAGATTGGTTTGGGTTGACAGGGTCCCAAAATTACACACAGATATTTTGAGCACATTGTTTTTTTGTTGTGTAAGCATTATTTATAACCCCACATTTACGTATAGTCATGCATCATAAATCTGACAACTTCAAAAAGCTCTTAAAGTTGTATTTTACTGAAACAATCTAAATCCCTGTTGATTTTTGCTCAAATGTATAGTCGTGTATTCATATTTATCCAGAAATGATGTGGTGTTTTAGGGTTAGTAAGGATCTGTGGTCATTTCTTTCTTCCTTTCTCTTGAGTTTGAAGAGTGGTTTGCATGTGGAGACTGCTGTCTCTCCTCCTGTTTTTCATGGTTTAACATGAAATAACAGTTCTCTGTCATCTGGTTTCTCACTAACCTGCCACTCCTCTGCCTTCAGGTCCAATCACTGCTCCCCAGTCTCTGGGCCAGCTTATTTGGATCCATCCTTGTGCCGACATTATGACACAAAACAGGAACAGCACATATTAGAGAACGTGTGACTGCTGCTGGTTGATTTTTGCCTGCCCTGGAAAGGCCACGGCTGTCAGCATCAAGCCATTCAAAATGATTTTGTGCTACAGCAGCCTCCAAAAAATGTGCTGACATTAGATCTGAGAAGGTAAAACTCTTAACACAGTTCTGGTTATATTTTTTGAGTCTGAGAATTACGCTGTCTGGAGTGAAAAGTATATCCAGCATTTTCCTGTACTGCTGTCTCCAGCTTCTTTTTATTTCCAAAAATTTAAGGCCTGAAATTTGTATGAAATGGCCTCTTTAAAGAGCAACTCACCCTCAAAACAGCTTTTTTCTGTTTTTTACTAAATAAACTGTATTAGTGGGTCTTTACCAATGCAATCTTTCAGTTTCTGGGAATTTTTTCACATTTTCATGTAAACTTGTTAAATTCTAAACTTTTAGAAAAGTGGTTATTGCATTTGCATTTTGTGATTGGCTGAAAGGGGTACATTTCCACGTCAGCGGTCCATTTCTACTTCACCGGCATCGTCTCTAAGACACACCTCCTGGAGTATAAAACCATCTCTCAGACAGAAACACTCACCCCAGCACGCCCGTTGTCTCCAGCTTCTCACCAAAGAGCTGCACACAGGGATTTAGAGCAACTGGCTGAAAACTACGACAAAAAGAATAACTAATATCAGTAAAATCTGGGCAAAGACTTCATTTTACTGCAGCGATTGTGTGGATGTGATTTGTACAGGTTATATTTCTATTCAGACCTTTACTCAGACCCATGTCAGGAACACCGCGATAGCTTTAGCATTGTAGCTAACAACAATCAATCGGTAAACTACTCTGAAAACTACGACAAAGAGAACAACTAATATCATTAAAAGAATAATTAAATCGGGGCAAAAACTTCCCTGCAGTGGTTGTGATTGTGTGGATGTGATTTATAGACGTTATATTCTCATCATGGTCGGGTTACCTCTCTGCAACACGGCAGAGTCACACTGGAGCTAATCTAAACACAGAGAAGTGCTACACATCAATCACAGCTCAGGACCGCCTCTTAAAGTAACGCCTTCTTCAGCATATTTTGAAAAAGCAGTTAGAAGGCAGGAAGATAATTTAGAGGAGGTGAGTTCCTCTTTAATAAAGCTAGACAATGTCAACGTCGGATGCATCCGCGATAATCTTGTCTTCCATTTTTGAAGTTATGTTTTTCCTGGTCCTGCTTCATTCAAGTCACGTGCAGTGACATTACTACAATGAGACGCTCTGATTGGTTGACGCACTGTTTCAAGAGCGTCAACAGTTCAGCTAGCTGAACTTCTGCATTTCAAGCGTTGACGTTTGAAAAGTTGACGCTGCTAACGCTCATAAAGCGCCAGAGAGACTCTGATGGCCCTCTGATGAACTCCACCATAGACTTTACATGTAATCTTGTCACTTCTGACGCTGATGCTTGGGCCGGTGTGAACGCACCACAAGTTTGGCAACAAAAAATAATTTTTCATTTTTAAAACAGTTTCTACATTAAAATATTAGACACCTGATCATTTCCCATCCTTTCACAGCACTAACACAGGACCATGTTCTATTTCCATAGAAGACAACATACTTGGAAAATGAAAAAATGCAACCCTTTGTTACAAACCCAGGAGAACGGTTTTATTGTAACACCACTGTCTCCATTTTTATTTTTTACACAAGCCAGAGATACAACTCGGTCACCCTGACTCTGGCTTTTTCACATCCACTAATGGTTTTCACCCAGGGATGACAAGGGTGTATCACGTGGGCGCTCCTCTCTGAACGGCGCTGGGAAAGGGGTTTTAATTGCTTTGGGTCTGTTGGTCATGATGATAGACGGCAGAGTAAATACCCCTGGGAAGCAGAGGACTCAGATGTTATCCATCAAGTTCAGAGACGGTATACGTCCTGTTGGGACTTTCTGTGTGCATTTTCAGTAAGTTTGCTACATATATTGTTGGAAACAAACAAATAAATCAATTAATAAATAAACAAACAAAAAAATAAATGAACGAACACTAAATAAATACAGTACATAAACAAACAAACACATTTGTTATTGCAACTTATTTGTCTTGTTATCTGAAGAAAAAGGCATGCCGTCAAATTTCTAAACATGTCCTCTCTTGCCTTCCGTAGAAACACATAGAGTTATTCATGAATTTGTTTCTACTTCCTTCCAGACCCTTTTATTGTTTTGATGTTAAATAAAAACACAAAAGTGCAAATGGGTACATTTGAAAAACAAAACAAATCCTTGTTTCAGACATTTGATTAAAACACTCACCTCCCACTAGTGTAACAGTAACTAATATTTTTGTAAATATATTTTTGATTAAAAATACATCAGCTCAAACACTTTCAGATGACTAAAGATATTTACTCATAGTTCAACACCTGTGGAGAAGAACGAAGCAGAGTGTGTGTGTGTATGTGCGTGTGTGAGAACACATTTAACACTGGCTCCGGATTTATCACACAGCTATTTATAAACACCCTCAGATTTTCATTCAACATCTGCCACGAGCTCACACAATTCTGAAGGAGGAGCTTCTTTTTTCAGCAAGATGATTTATGAATAATTATGATGCATCAGTCTGGCAACATGAGCAGGCTCAGGCTTTAATTTTAGCTTATTTACGATGCTATTTCTACAGAAAACAGTGCAGCTGCAGCTATTAATTGAAGCGCTGCCTGTTTACTTTTTTGTAAATTGGGAATTTTCCTTTACTGTTTAGATATAATATGAACAGGTTGAAGTGTAGACATGGAAACTTGCTCTTTTCATCGCAATGTTTCATCACTCTTAAGGGACAGGCAACCGTTAGCTGAGACTTTATACTTTTATTCCTCTGTGGAGGTGTTTTTCACCGAGTGTTGAGCCGTCACAGACTGACAGGGTTCTCAACGCAGCACAACGTTTAATGGGAAAAGTGAGAAGGGCTCATGACAGGTTGCAGTGGTCATGGTTTATTTGACAAGCGCCCCCGCTCGCAACCCTGCCTGGTGACTGAGAGCAGGGGATGACGGCTGCAACAGCTGCACAACGAGGCCAAGGTGACGCCCGTGTGCGCCGATATACGTGTTGCTGTTTGAGCAGATGATTTTGTTCAATGGATGTTTGGTGTATTGGCCTAAACCAGATGGAGAATCTACATTATTTTCTGTGAATATAGTTGGTTCATATGTTGTAATTAGGGTTGACAACCGTCCCTTGAAAAACAGAATCACCCCGTATTTAGAAATAAAAGTACGCGTCCCGTAATGAGCTGAAAAGGGACGCACTTTGTCCCGTATTTCCGTGAGAATCAAAATTAGTCTGTAAAATGTCAACGCTTTGTATGAAAATATAAGGTAAACTTATTCACATAACAGAGGATTTTGTCTTAACCTTTGGAGGTTTGTCTCACTGTCGATCTGCAGCTCGACACACAGGAAACACACCTTCATCTTGCCACCCTCTTCATCAGCCTCCGTCTTGGATCTTCACCTCCATGCTTTTCTGGTTGGTTCTTTGGTTCCTCCAGACCCAACTCTCCCCGTCCTTTGAGGATTCCTACACGAAATTGCTGAAGTAAGTAATCTCTTTCTCCAAACATTAAAAGGATCATTAACTTCTGTCAAATTCACCTCCGTCTCCTCTGCCTACAGAATTTGTGAACTGGATCCAGCTTCTCCCAGCGTTCACTCAATAAAACACACTTTATTTCCCTTTTATTCCTAAACGTTCTGGTCAGTTCTCAGTCTCCATTCTAAACAAACTCATATGAATACACACACCTCACCACTACATAGGTAAACTATTAATGGGATGTCAAAATAAAACCGATTTCAACTGAAGAATCTTTGAAACAATCTCCCAGAGCAGTTGTGGGTAATTTTTTTATTTCATGCTATAAATTTGTCATGCTTTAACCCTTGGAGCACATGATCCAAGCTACAGTTTAATCAGCAAAGTAAAGAAAAATTGCAAATTATTGTCTGTGTTTTTTTTTTAAAGAGGCCATTTCATACACATTTCAGGACTTTGTGGTTATTTCTTAAGTATTAACCAGTAATATTAAACATTTTATATCTAAAAAACATTAGGAAACACTGATTAACAGACCTTTCAATCTGTCTTCATTGAAATTCGGCTGCTTCGTCAGCAGCTCGTTCATATTCATTATTCAAATTTGCTGGACTCAGATTGGCTAACAAACTAGCCTATGAGAGCAAGGTATACTGTTTCCTGCCCCGCTGGGCATGGCAACGTCAGACGTCGTGTCTTCCTGTTTGATACGTCTTATGCTACAGCTTTTAGCCAGCAGCATGCTAGGCGTGGTTTCAACTGCGGGAGCTGCCGAATACTAATGAACAAAGGAGTTGTGAAGAAACAGATACAGGCTGTTTGGACTCGGAAGAACTCGGGTGTTATCGCCACCTGCGTAGTTTGAGAGATAAAAACTGAAAGAGAAGTTGTTGACCTGTTTTCACACCCACTATGAAGGTAAGAACACCTGTGGAGCTAAAATATTCAACAGAAACCTCAGAAAAACCGTTTTTAATGAAAGGGCCTCTAAGAAAGTGCCACTTTTCTCAGTGTTTCAAGTACATATAAATCTGAGTTTTTAAAAATTTCAGCCATGTTTTTCTCACCAAAAACACCATTTGGATTCCTACGCTGCAGGAAATGCTTTACAAGCTTCACAATGAAGAAAAGTAGAGTGAAGAACATACTCATTTATAAAATGTTTGACAGTTTGCCAGACTTTACCTTCACTCACCAAGCTGAGGATGTGTTAGGCAAATCACTGTAGAATTTGATTGTGGCTTCCATTAAAACACTGATTAATTTGAGAACAATTCAGAAGTTGTTGAAGCATGAAAGACAAATTAAGAAGGGGAAAGTGAGGAGAAGGAGGGAGTGTGTGGATGTCTGTGTAGGAGAGACGCATACACTTAGACTGTTAAACATAAATGATAACAAATGGACCCCATTTATGAAGCATTTCTCTTGGCAACTACTTTTTAAACATGTATGATATGGGTGTTATACCATGTTTTTTTTGCTTTCTTAAAGACCCACTCCGATAAAAATCGTGTTTTTATTGTTGTTCATGTTGTTCATGTTCTTAAGGCATTTTTCTGATATTATAGGACGTATCTTAAAGAGGGCATTTCACACAAATTTCATGACTTTGTGGTTATTTCTTAAGTATTCACCTGTAATATGAAACATTTTGTATCTAAAAAAACATTAGGAAACACTGATTAACAGACCTTTCAATCTGTCTGCGTGAAGATTCGTCAGGCTTCGGGCTGCAACTCATTAATATTCATTATGCTAATTTGCTGGACTCAGATTGGTTAACAAACTAGCCTATGAGAACAAGGCTTCCTGTTTCCTGCCCCGCTGCGCATGGCAACAGTGCACCGAGTATCTTCCAGTATGATACATGTTTATGCTAACAGCTTTTAGCCAGCAGCATGCTAGGCGTGATCTCAACTGCACTAGCTGATGAATACTAATGAGCAAAGGAGTTGTGACGCAACAAGTACAGGCTTTTCAAACTCGAGAGAACTCGGGTTTTATCGCCACCTGCGTAGTTTGAGAGATTAAAACTGAAAGAGAGGTTGTTGTGCTGTTTTTACACCCACTATAAAGGTAAGAACACCTGTGGAGCTAAAATATTCAACAGAAACTTCAGAAAAACAGTTTTTAATGGAATGGCCTCAGAAAATAAGCTCAAAATTACATTTCTGAGTATTTCTGCATTTAAAAAGCTGTGACTCAGTAGCAGATGCAAAAATAAGGTTTAAAAAAGGGTCTGTTTGTGATGTGGAACAGTTACTGGGCGGGCCACAAGCTCCTGTTCCACTAGCTGTAAGCTAGCTATAAGCGCTAGTATAAATGGAGAACTCTCACCAATGGGGAAGGGGATCCCTGAGCCAACGGTTCCACCCACAGCACAGAGAGAAATTGCTAATGAGCTACTGCTGCTATGCAGAAACTACCTAGAAGACAGCCCAGGTTTTGTGATTTTGGGTAAAAATGCCATAATTTAAAGAACACTGAGAATGTTTTAAAATAGCTCAAAATATGAATGGAGTGGGTCTATAAACATACTCTTGCTCATGCGTAGCTGGTCAGAGCTGAGGAAATAGTCAACGTCTGTAACTCAGACATCTCATTATCTTGAGTGAAGAAGATGGAATCACACTGTCAACCTTCTCTGAATAGCAGATGTCGTGAGACACAGCTGCCTCAGAATTAAAATGCAGTCAGAATCCTTTCTGACCGTTAACGGTGCATTTAAGAATAAGAAGTAATTGCTTTCCTCTTGAACTGCTTCTTCTCAGCTAATGCTGCTACGCTCGACTAGCTTTTCATTTTCAGGCAGCTGATATGTAGTTTACGGTTGAAGGTGGATTTCTATAACTTTTTTGAAACTGCAGATATTTTATCTCTGACATGGGAGAGGAAAAGATGCTGGATGGTAGTTGTTCCTTCTTTTTATGAGTTTTAAGTTTTTAGAGTCTGATAGGTTATAAATGTTATCATAAAATCTACAATCTCAGTATCCCAAAACCCAAAAATCTGTGTTGAAGTCTTCTTATTTCATCAAGATCCTTTTTTTTTTTTTTGGTGCTCCTACAGAGTTGGAATTATGCAACAATTCAGGAGTTGGACAAATCTTGGACTCTTTTGTCAAAAAGAAAGGAATTTCGTTTTCTCCGGGGTTTTTATTTACTTTCCAGCCATTTTCAAAGAGGCTATAAACTAAAGAAAAAACTACCTGAAAGTCCTCTTGAGTGTTTTTAAAGTCTTTTCCTTTTTGGTGGATACCAGTTAATGTAATTCTCAGATTTCTCAGGAGCTTTGTAGAGGGGTGCATAGCTGTTAATCGTCTGAGCAGACTTTAGGGAGCTTTTCTAAACCTTTAGCATTTGCATAACCTTTCCTTTTCAGAGGATGATCCTGAACAAGTCGTCGTTCCAATGAGCTAATTAGGCTCAGAGACTCGGGTAGAAGTTCAGATTCAATTCCTCTGGGTTTTTTTTTTCAAAACTTATTCTAATGTCAATTTTTTACACATTTAAATAATATCTTTAGAGATGATGTGTTCCTTCTCTCATGGCCTAACGTTTTATAGTGACAACAAATTTTACTAACAGCCCTGTTGTTCACCTTGCTGTTACCACAGAAAAACTGTTTATGCTTTCGTCAAGGTAACAGCTGAGGCCAAAAAAAGAGTTCTTAAAATGAAATTTGTCAATTTTCACCAGACTTTCATAGTGAGTGTAAAACAGCTAGATGAAAAAAAAAGATTAAAAACACCAAAACCACTATCAGTTTATACTTTCCAACCAATTCCAGCATTTAGGGTTAGGCGTTTGGCTGGCGGCGTAGACTAGCGGAAGGGCGATCGCTGAAGATCGTCGAAGTATACTTTGGCAAGCTACTGAACCCGAAGCTGCCTCGGGGCGGCCGTAGTCTGTCGGGAAGGAGGTCATTCTCCGATCGGGACACTTGGGGAGCTTGATCCTGTGTCCCGGCAAGAGCCTACTTGTCGGAGTATCCTTTGGCAAGATACTGAACCCCGAAACTGCCCCCTGGGTGCTGTTCAATATGGCTGCCCTCTACTCCTCACCTCACGGTGAAATGCAGAGCCAAATTTCCCCATGAGGGATTAATATAGGAAATAAAATCAAAAATAAATAAACAAAATTTGACATTTATAAAGTAAAACCTGAAAACCTGCAAAAATGTACCGGTTGCTCATTTGATGTATTTATTATCCAGCAAGATAATTACTTCGGGTTAAGTTCATTCACCCCTGGACGTGAAGCACCATAATTTGAAATGTTCTTTATGCATAAACCTTTCAAAATATACATTTTAAAAATTACGGTGGGGCAAAAAAGTATTTAGTGAGCCGCCAATTGTGTAAGTTCTCCCACTTAAAAAGATCAGAGAGGCCTGTAATTTTCATCATAGGTATACCTCAACTATGAGAGACAAAATGAGGAAAAAAAATCCAGAAAATCACATTGTCTGATTTTTAAAGAATTTATTTGCAAATTATGGTGGAAAATAAGTATTTGGTCACCTACAAACAAGTAAGATTTCTGGCTTTCACAGACCTGTAACTTCTTTAAGAGGCTCCTCGGTCCTCCACTCGTTACCTGTATTAATGGCACCTGTGTGAACTCGTTATCAGTATAAAAGACACCTGTCCACAACCTCAAACAGTCACGCTCCAAACTCCACTATGGCCAAGACCAAAGAGCTGTCAAAGGACACCAGAAACAAAATTGTAGACCTTCACCAGGCTGGGAAGACTGAATCTGCAATAGGTAAGCAGCTTGGTGTGAAGAAATCAACTGTGGGAGCAATTATTAGAAAATGGAAGACATACAAGACCACTGATAATCTCCCTCGATCTGGGGCTCCACGCAAGATCTCACCCCGTGGGGTCAAAATGATCACAAGAACGGTGAGCAAAAATCCCAGAACCACACGGAGGGACCTAGTGAATGACCTGCAGAGAGCTGGGACCAAAGTAACAAAGGCTACCATCAGTAACACACTACGCCGCCAGGGACTCAAATCCTGCAGTGCCAGACGTGTCCCCCTGCTGAAGCCAGGACACGTCCAGGCCCGTCTGCGGTTTGCTAGAGAGCATTTGGATGATCCAGAAGAGGATTGGGAGAACATCATATGGTCAGATGAAACCAAAATAGAACTTTTTGGTAGAAACTCAACTTGTCGTGTTTGGAGGGGAAAGAATGCTGAGTTGGATCCAAAGAACACCATACCTACTGTAAAGCATGGGGGTGGAAACATCATGCTTTGGGGCTGTTTTTCTGCAAGGGGACCAGGACGACTGATCCGTGTAAAGGAAAGAATGAATGGGGCCATGTATCGTAAGATTTTGAGTGAAAACCTCCTTCCATCAGCAAGGGCATTGAAAATGAGACGTGGCTGGGTCTTTCAGCATGACAATGATCCCAAACACACCGCCCGGGCAACGAAGGAGTGGCTTCGTAAGAAGCATTTCAAGGTCCTGGAGTGGCCTAGCCAGTCTCCAGATCTCAACCCCATAGAAAATCTCTGGAGGGAGTTGAAAGTCCGTGTTGCCCAGCGTCAGCCCCAAAACATCACTGCTCTAGAGGAGATCTGCATGGAGGAATGGGCCAAAATACCAGCAACAGTGTGTGAAAACCTTGTGAAGACTTACAGAAAACGTTTGACCTCTGTCATTGCCAACAAAGGCTATAAAACAAAGTATTGAGATTAACTTTTGTTATTGACCAAATACTTATTTTCCACCATAATTTGCAAATAAATTCTTTAAAAATCAGACAATGTGATTTTCTGGATTTTTTTTCCTCATTTTGTCTCTCATAGTTGAGGTATACCTATGATGAAAATTACAGGCCTCTCTGATCTTTTTAAGTGGGAGAACTTACACAATTGGTGGCTGACTAAATACTTTTTTGCCCCACTGTATTTGTAGAACTGCCAATGTCTGACAGTCATGCCTGAAAAAGAGGATATTTCTTGACTTTTTTGTGAAAGCAGCAGTGCAGTAGAGTAATCATTTTCTTCAGTTTCTTCTACGGAGATCCAAAGACCACTCCTCTGTTCCCTCTACAGGAACCAGTTCCAAATTCCATGACTAGGGTAGCAATATACTTGAAAAGCAGCCCTGGTTGGAAAGTGGGAACATTCAGGATGGAGAGAGAGAGAGAGGGAGAACTAAGGCCAGAATCTCATTGTGATTAGTAGTTTAGAAAAACAGCAAATTTTAGGTTTGAATCACACAAAAATGCTGGGGGGGGGGGGGTTGTGGTAGCTTCAACTTCTACATACACTTCAACATTTTCAGGTCTCTACCTAAGTTGATGAAAGGCTTTTGGTTTGCAACACGTTTCGAGGCGTACATCTCCCTTTGAGAGGTCTGTGTCAAATACATGTGTAAAATGCTAATTTGCAAAAGCCATGCAGTCCGTTGATTAGTTTGGATCACAGCGCTTCATGTAAATGATTTAGAGACTAAAGAAAAAATCAGTTTCCAAAGGTAATACGTCAAAACTGTTGAACAGTGACAAGAAAGACAATGAATGTATGAAGCAATGATTCGAGGATGTTTGACCTTTAGCAAGCTGTCAATGTCAAACTAAAATATAAATATATCCAAGTATTATTCTTTAACCTTAAGACTGAATTCATGCATATGTTAATATCACCATCAAATATCACCCAGACTTAAAAGATGTTTTGTTTGCTTTGCTCAAGGGCAAATTTAAACTTGTTGGTTATTCACTTCCTCCCACGCAGGTTTCCATACGCTTTCTTGGTTTGCAGAATGAGTAACATTCCAGTCACAAATGGCCCTGACCTTTAAGCTTCTATTGTGGCCATTTAACGGAATGTGCATGCCCTGACCACCACCTTGCACCCCCTCATACCCCCTCACACCTCGCACAAGGGGTTTGTTCAGTCTGTGGGAATGATGGCAGTACATACAGGTGATGCCTTGAGATTTACGTAAAATTACGTTTGCATGAAAGAAACCTGGAATTTCTAAGAAAAGCCTTGCGGTACATGGAACACAGTCTTTTACACAAACCGAACGCAGACAATGGAATCTTGCTAGAGAAGTACCAAAGGACCCATGCCTTTCTCCACATAGGACATGTTGTCATGGCAACACGCTAAAGCAACAGCTAATGGCCTTCTTATCAGTTTAATTGAAGGGACTTTCGGGCAGAGTGACTCCTCAACTCGACGTCCTACACTGGCAGAAGCAAGCGCGGCTCATTTGTCCACCTTAAGTAAAAGAGATTTACACAAATGTGTCTTAAAACACACACACACACACCAAATGCTGTGCTGAGATTGAACATGATCAGTGTTCATACATGTGCTCTGCATGTACACAAACATTCTCCATCATTCTGACAGATTCATGAGAAGACTTTAATATTATCTCTATTTTTACTCCACACACACACACACACACACACACACACACACACACACTGTCAGCTGTGTCCCTGTGGAATCCATCTTCATTTGCCATGTTTGAGAGCAGTCCTTTTTTTCTCTTTGCTGGTCTTCTTTTCTTCAGTCTTAAAGTCGTGGCATTTTCTTTCTGCTCTCTTAATTACCTCCCAGCTGAAAAAGAACATCTTTTTAAAAATAAAATGGTGGAGAAAAACCGCTCATAGAGGCCAAATGTCAAGGTGTCAAATTCCCACTTCAAAATGTCGCCATTGTCGTTTTAAACCAGTAGATTTTGGACATTTATCTCTTTAATGCAGAATGTTTTATGTCTTTTAAAGATAATTTTTGAGCTATTTTAAAGCATCTCAGTGGTCTTTAAATTATGGCGTTTTTGCCCAAAATCACAAAACCTGTGCTGTTCTCTAGGAAGTAGTTTCTGCATAGCAGCAGTAGCTCATTAACCATTTGCCTCTGTGCCATTGGGGGGGAGGATCCGCCCCTCCCCATTGCTGAGAGATCTCTGTTTATGCTAGTGCTACCGCTAGTTTACGGCTATGATCTTGTGGCCCGCCCAGTGCCTTCTCTATATCACAAACGCACTCTGTTTCAAATCGCATTTTTGCGTCTGCTACTGATTCACAGCGATTTAAATGCAGAAATACTCATTTTTTAGCTTAATTTTCTTAAGACATGTCCTCTAGCATCAGAAAAATCCACAAGAACATGTTAACAACAAAAAAAACAGGATTTTCATCGAAGTGGATCTTAAAACAATTCCTGTTTTGTCAGGTTCTGGGGTTTTGTTTAGTTTCATTCCATGTTGTAGCTTTTGGTTTTTCTGTAGTTGTGTTTCTTTTCCAGTCATCTGTGTTCACTCTGTGCTTTAGATTAGTTTAGGTTTATTCAGTTCTCTTCAGTCTAGTGTTTTTCCATTCAGGTGTTTTGTTAGTTTAGTCTTGCCTCGTGTCTGAGTTCATGTTTGATATCTGTCATTTAGTTCAGCCTTTATTTTGCCCCAGTCTTGTTTCCTGTTCTGCTTTTATTTTGGTCATGTCTGTGTTTCCTGTTCTCCTGCATGTATCTTAGGTTCCTTGATTGTGTTATGTCACTTCCTTTATTCATTCTGTCCACTCGCAGGTGGATCCTGTTATTGTAATTAGTTCCTGCTTGTCTTCCCCATGTTCCCAGATGTTTTGAGTTGGTCATCAGTTAGAGTTTGTGTATTTAAGCCTCATGTGTTCCCTAGTCTGTGTCGGATTATTGTGTTGTTTCAGTTACACCTCCAATAGATCTAGCCATGTCATGTTCACCGTTGCCATCTGTGTGTTTTGGATTATCGTTGGTCATCGCCCTCCTGGATTATCTCTCCTGTAAGTTTGTTTTTGCTGCCCCGTCAGCATCTTTACTTTATTATTAAATCCTTTTTTGTTACTGCATTTACGCCTCCCGTCTCCTGCCTGCACTTGGGTCCTATATTACAACCCCATATCGTGACATGTTTCCCTTGATAAAAATCTTTCCATTTAATTTTGATGAGTAGAAAGGGCGGTCTCTAAGAAGCTTGACACGTCTCTGTGTTTGCTTGTGTCTGAGTGCTATTGTTTGTGTGTAATACATTAGCTGACAGCAGAACAGGAAAAAATAATTTAATTAACAAGCAGAACACATTTACGCAACTCGTACATGTGCTTTGAAACGAAAGAAAGCAAATGAACATGCATTAAAGCTGATATCCCTAATTTTAAATTGCCTAGCTTAGACTGTCAACAAAGTCACAGAACTCTCAGCCCCTCCCGTTAGGTAGAATTCCTAAGCCACGCCCCCCCCAGGTTTCGAAACACGCGTAGCCCCAGAAGACCAGCGAGTGCAAGACACTGGTCCGCAGTTCATTCAAGTACCGTAACATGGCGGAATCACCGGTAAGTGAAAACAATATAACGAACAACTGACATTAATTGTTACTTCCTTTCGGGCCGAACCATTTGATTGGTTGATTTTTTTAGACAAATACGGGAGAACCACTTAGTTATTTTTTTACGTCTTTTTTTTTAATCTTCACAACATATTTTTCTCCATGCTGTTAAAACGTTTTTAATGGGCATGAAAAAGAAATATGTTAAGCTAATTTGTTATGCAACTCAAGTACAGTATAGCAGCTTTAAGAAATCTTGTACTATAAACACTTTAGGGCCAGCTTTCAATAAGATGAAGAAATTATGCAACATTTTACATGTCTTGCTCATGCTGAAAGGAAATGGAAGCGCTTTGTGAGAAATTTAAAAACCTGGGTGGGCCTTCAGTTCACAAGGTCTAAAATCCGTGTTTGGTAAGCTGAGCTAAGCTAAAGCTAAAACTTGTCTTCTCCAAGCCAGTCGGTAACAAGAGAGTTGATAATCTGTCAGCATGCCAAACCAGTGTGATCCTACGGGAGCTCATTAGCTTAGCATTCTGCTTTGGTGGTCCTGTGCAGACAGAAATAAACCCTCGTTATGCTGCTTCTCACTAATCATTTTCTCCCTTTTTCATCCTTTTCCTACTTTCCAGTTTACCGGGACTCTACCACATCAAACTGTTCCAGAGTTTACTTCCACGCTCATCATTTGAAAGTCAGCCCACAAGTGCCCATCAGTGAGCTGAACAGCCCTTTCAGGAAACCTGGCTCTCGGTTAAAGAGACTCTGCTGTTCGGAAGCCGCTTCACTCGACTTTCTCTCACTTTTTCCTTCCACTGCGCTGGCAGCTCAGACAGAAAAATAAAGCCCTCTCTCTGGTTTAACAATTTTCTCATTTCTATCGAAGCTTTTGTGCACCATCTGCTTCTCCCTCACAATTAGCTCGTTTCTGTGTGACAGCCAGTTAGATGTCTCAGCCGAGCAGCAGTGGAGCTACACGTTTTCCTGTGTCGAGGAGCTCCAGTAATAGATGTGTGGAGGTGAAAACCAGCCTCTTGCTGGAAATGATGCTCTGGCTTGACTCGCTGTTTCTCTTTGACAGTGATGAATCAAACCCATGTGTGAGTCCTGATGTATGGACTTTAAGTAAGAGTTCTTGTTTCTTTGACATGTGACAGGATGAGGTGTGTTATTAGCAATGGCGTAGCAAGCTTTTCAAAAGTGTGGGAGGATGGATGTGGTTTGCTTTTCAACAATAAAAATGATGAATACAATGACAGAAGTTATAACATATAAGATATAAAAAGCTTCCTATTTAAATGAGCGATACTAGAAAAGTTCATAAACACACTCAGAACTCAGAAAATAAGACAAAACTAATATCAAGCTGATTAAAAAACCTTAAAAGTAAAAATGCTTATTTAAAGTATCTGGAAAGGGAGATGTCAGCAATTTAAGTAATCGTATGTTCCCGCTTCTCCAGCACGAGCTGACAAATAAATCTAACACACCGAGAGAGGCGGGACTTAAGGCAGAACAGCCAATCATCAGCCGGTCACAATCAAAGCCGGTGTCATGTTTGGTGAGGGAGGGGCAAGGAGGCAGTTGCTGTAGCGCACAGACACAGAGCGGTGTTAAAACACCCACATCCCCCACGGGTGTGACGTCCATGGTTATTAGGATGGGATGGTCCTTCCTGCTCCTATAGCGAGTGACGAGAAGCTAGCCTCTGTGGAAATCCAACTAAATTAACATAATATATACACCAGACATGTGACCTGACTGAGGAGGATTTGACTTTTGGTTGCAGTACGTTGTATAGCGTGGACAAAATGATCAGAAAGACTGCCAAAAATTTCCATTTAGGATTTTGCAGGGGCGTGTCCAGAGGGAGGGGCAGGGGCCACCCTTCCAATTTGAGCATTTGGACATTTGAGCTATTTGGACATTTCACAACTGTCTGCCACTTTGCACTTTTTATAAAAGTTTATACATCAAATTGTTGGTGTTTTTGTCTTCTTTTAGCCTCTGTGTCTTTCACCACTGTAGGACTTTTCATTTCTTCTCAACTTCCCCCTGAGTGCAGCTTGCACATGTCTACAAACCTAACTCTTACGCACGCTGTTTACGTCCCGCCCATCGTTGTAGCATAGTAGCGTAGCAGCATTCCTTCAGCCATGGAACTAGAAATGTTAATAAAAATTAAATAAAAATATATGTGGCAATGAGTTAGTACCTTCTAGCCACCGAAGCTGCAACTAACCAACCGTATAACTGCTTTGGATCTAAAAAAAAACATTTTAGATATAAGCCCGATAGAAACAATCAGTTGACTTACTTTAAACTGGAAAGTACCTTTTAAGTAGCTGCTGCTGGCTCCTGATCTGCCATTTTTTTAAAATACCGCAATGTATTCTGGGAAATTTTTGACTGATGGAAATCATCAAAGTGCGTTCCATGTATCCTTGTTTTGTTAGCTAAACGGCAGACAAACCGAGGAAAGACGCCTCTGTAGCATGAACATGAACATTGGAACGCGCCTTGGCGGTTCTCAATGACATATCTCCTAGGCAACCGGGGCGGAACCAAGGCTAGCTTCCTCCTGTGAGAAAATCACAGAGGAAGATCTGCTTTGTACAAAACTGCAGCTCGAAGAACTAATTTCCATCTGCAGCCCCCAAAACAAATAAAAACACATTATAAATACAGAATAAAAACCACACCATTTAAACAGTAAATACAAGGTAACCTTATTTAACCCATCTTGCACCAAACCTCTCTTATTTTCCCATTCACATTTAATAGACACAGATATCACATGCTATTTACACAACAGAATAAAATCAGTGCTGACACACCTTATCTAAATGTAAAATGTGTTTACAGAGGACAGCGAGTATCAAAATATCCCATATTGGGCCAGTGTGTTGCTAAAAGCAAAACACCTGTGTAAGATTATTTAAAGATTGGGACTGGAAAAAAAGAGAACAGGCAAAATAAAAACGAAAACATGCTTTTATGAGGCCTCTACTTGTACAACTGGATTATTTAGCAGTTCCTGGAGCGCAGAATAACCAATCAAAGCGTCCACATCTCAAAAGCTCGGAATTTTTAGCATTTCAGGAAGGAAACTCGTCACTGGATTTCTCTTATCATGAAACTGCTTTTGATCATTTACAATCACAGGATGTCATGCATTATTCTGCACACTTTCACACATCTGCTCCATGACAGGTGGATGGATTATTAATCTGATTTGCCACTGTGGGTCAACTTCTACCTCAGGGAAAAAGTGCTAAAATGTCAACCTGAAACAGAAATAATAAAAGCGTCACACACTGTATGTTACATAATAACATAGCCACACATAAATGGAAACTGAAAATCTCCACATCAGTGAAAGGTTTCAAGTAAAACCCGAGAGCACGAACTGCACATTTCAGAAAGAACTAATTCGAGAACCTGCCCGGATCAGCAGGGGAGAGTCGGAGATCAGAGCCCCAATCCTCTCTCCTCGTACTTCACGCTCTTTACCTTCATTTCCGCTGAAGCTGACATGTTTTACACACACATACACACACTCACAGCGAAAATGAAGAATATATACCAAAACTTTGCAGGAGTAAAAATGCAGCAATGATGGAAGAACAGGCAGTTACAGTAAGAAAAAATAAAAGAAACAAAGGAAATACTTCCTGTCATTTGAGCAAGACTCAATATAGTGGAGGGACTTTCACCCCAGAGGCGGGACTATCTTTGAAGTGCAGCTACATCAAAGCACATTCTCCTTCATTCTCATTTTTAATCTCCGTCTTTCCCCCTCTAGTCATCATTCTGTCTGTTTACTGCTCTCGCTCGGTGAATGAAGTGAATAACACACACCGAGGGCTTTGTCTTCTGGGGCAAAAAGAAAATTACACACTGAGACTCGAAGCTGAAGGTGTTCACGCTGCAGTCCAGAGGTTAAGATGAATCCGAGGACCTTGATCTTACTAGAATAGTGGTTTTAAGTACAACAATGGAATGACCTTTAGTTGAAAAGTGCAACTTTCTGCTAAAAAACATCAAATCTAATTCTAACTTACCGATTCTGAACACAGTGCTGTGAAAAAGTATTTGCCCCCTTATGGATATCTTTCCTTACATGTTTCTGATCACGAAAAAAATTGTAATATTAGGCCAAGATGTTTTCAAATGATTATTTATTAAGGCAAAAATATCATATCATTCATATCGCAGTTTTTTCTAAATGACATCGGTTTTATGGTATTTGACTGTATTTTTTTATATTCCCACATTATCTTCTAATAAGTAAAGAATTACTATATTACATAAGCTTTAAATAGCCCAGTTTATTATATGCACAGTACCGTGTTTCTATTGCACAGACTCTTCAAATTATGATTACCACCAGGGGGCAGTGATTAAGTCAAGTTGCTAGTATTACCACCACCGGCTACCGTAAATGATGGTTGTTTGGTCCAAGTCAAAGAAATTCCATACTAGAGACGTAGCTCCTCTTTTGGAATATTTTGTTCTGGGTCAATAATCTGTGCATCGCTGTGACACCTCCCACCAGCAGCCATTATTTTTCATGTGCGGTCTTATCGTGTAGCACTAAAATCAGTCCCCGCAGTGATACATTTCCACTGCCAACTTTCCAGACGTTGTCTTGACCGGGATGGGAAAAATTCATATAATAAACAAACTAAACACTGGTTTTTGGTATGAACTGGTATACTGCCCAACACTAGTACCAACATATTTAAACTCCCGTAATCCTATTATGGCTTTTGGTTTTATTATCTTGTCTAACCCTTTAAAAACTTTTTGGAGACACCCATCATGTTGTTCTTCAGTTTTACAGGTGAAACAAGAGCTCGTCGGATGATACCCCTGAAGAATGCTGCAGATGCAACCAAAACACTTTGGGAAAAAGGGTAAAAATAACAGTATTTTTTGTCTAGATAAAAAGAAATTTGCTTATCAAAAGGTTTTAACACACTAATGTTGCTGTCGGGGTGGAAATTCAGAGGTTTGTCCTTGGCTATGCTGTTCTTTAGATGAAACAGATTTTCTCTCGTTAACCTTTTAGTAAAACACATACCTCATCAGCCCTTTTCAAATCACACCATCATAAATATCAACTATTCAAATTTGGACTTAGTTTCTGTTTAAAGGTACAGTACATAAGAATTAGACCTTGTCGTCAAATCCGAGTCCCGCAGTTCATTTAGAAAAAAAAACGTCCGCTCTCAGCCACTCAACCCCTCCCCTCCCTGATTTTTTTGTTGAGTTGCTAGTTCCAATGTTGATCATTGTTTTGTTCTCCTATATTTGTTCAATTTTTGGGAACGTCTGAAGGCCTATTTGTTTAGCGTTAAGTTTTCCTAAGTGCGTTTGAACGCCCCATCACGTGAAGCTCGGCTGCTCAGTTGGAAGGATGTGGTGGTTTATTACTTTTTGCTGCTGGTCGCTGTAGAATTACAGCTGCTTGTGTTGAAGACTTGGCAGCCTTGCTGACTCACATGTGATTCATTATGGAACCAGGAAGTCGGACGTGTAAATAATGATTCCGGCCCGGGCTAGCATTTTTAAAATGACAAAAACTAGCGACCACCCAGCCGGCTGAGATCAAGATCTATTACAATGTGACTTTATTTTCAACATCAGTGGGACATTAAACTGTTGTGTGAGTATTTCACTAAAAAATTCTTACATACTGTAGCTTTGATAAACAAAGAAATAATTTCATGTGTTTGTTCACAGTTTTACAAGCTGGTCAAATATCAGAGTTCTTTTGATAAGAAAATTGGTAAAAAAAAAAAAAAAAAAACAACCTACCAAACCTTTTTACTTCTGCTGAGAACATTTTACAGTGCACATTAAAATGTACAGTCATCAATCAGTCAGAAAGCTATGACCATTAATGAGACTTTAAGTAGGAATAATTTCATACCATTAGTTCAACCCGTCATGCAGTTAGCATGAAGGATCTTTTTTGACACCTAGGCAGATTAATAACATGCTAACTTGTACTTATTGACAGTCAAGTTGTTTACATGTCAGCCTAATACATGCAAATTGTCCCTAAGACTGTTAGCTGGATATTATTACAGACACGCAAAGAAACTAATTCAAGTTTTAGTTAAAGGAAAACCAACAAAAACACTGCAGATGATCTGAAAACTGAATCCAGAACAGAAAAAAACAGGAAACATCCTAAAACCTCGTGCAGTGAAACAATCAGGATCTGTCAGAAAACACAGAAAACAGGGAGTATTTATTACTGACACCATGCAGGTGCTCTGACTAACAAATTAAAACTAGGTATTAAGAGGGCAGGGAAAAAACAGTCTGACTAAAATTAACCAGGAAACAGACTTTGGGAATAAAATACTGAACAGCAACAAAGAAAACAAGGATCCAATAGGCCTTCGCACCGGCTTTCATGCTCGGGCCTAATCATTGTATAACCACCGTGTTAAAAAGATGACGTAAAAATAAGGTAAGACACCTGTTTCAAATTAGGCTTAATAACTTGTAGTTATTTATCAAATCTCATGTTAACCTTGTTAAAGACCCATTCTGATCATCTTTTGATCTATTTTAAACCGTCTCAGTGGTATTTAAATAATGTTCATAGCGTTTTTACCTAAAATCACAAAACCTGGGCCATTTTCTGTATAATGACAGTATTACTGCCACTGCAATTTGCCTCTGTGCTGTGGGTGGAACCGTAGGCACGGAGGATCCCCCCGCCCCTCCCCGTTGCTGAGAGCTCTCTTTTTATGCTAGCTCTATCGCTAGCTTACAGCTAGCTTATAGCAAGTAGAGCAGGAGCTTGTGGCCCACCTGTGCCTTTTCTACATCACAGATGAACCATTTTTTAAATCGCATTTTTGCATCAGCTACTGATTCACAGCGATTTGAATGCAAAAATACTCAGAAATGCAATTTTGAGCTTAATTTTTTTAAAGATATGTCCTCTAGCATTATAAAATTGCCACAAGAACATGTCAACGACACGAAAAACACGATTTTCATTGGAGTGGGTCTTTAATCCATGTCACTGTTAATCTTCTTTTTTTTTTTAAATTTGTGTCATTTATTTCTTTGTTCAGCGGTATTTAAGTAAAATGACAAATTATTTTAAAAAATTATTTACACAAAACTATTCCCATTATATCGCTAACTTTTACCATCAGGCATGATGTTTAGCCTACCTATTACCTGACATTTAATGTATTATTTGTAACTGTCAAGGGGACATTTAAGCGCCAATTCTTCACATAAATATTTTCTAGAGTCACAGTTTAGGAAGCAGCTGACAAAACTAATTATGAGCAGGAGGACGTTCATATTTTAAAATCCTGACATCACATTAATGCCATAAGACAAGAGTGCCGAGTTGGTAGGCTGCTCATCATCCTGAGATTACTATAACAATAGGTTACAGTCACGCTGCTGTCATGGCTCTGTTTTGTTATGGCTCCACTAAGCATGTCAAACCAAAGACTCAGGAGGGACAGATGAAGCTACTACAGCTATTAAAGTCCCCAACTTCTTAAACGTGATCGCCCGCAGAGGCTCCTTCTTAACACAAAATGTATCTTTTCTGCATAGCCTTAAAATATATACCTTTTTACTCTGTCACTTGCTGATTTTCTGTACATTCTTATTTCAGTTCAGAGTGTCAGACTAATGGGCGAGTGGTGGGGTAAAGCCTGGACAGGTCACCAGTCCATCAAACATGGAGACACATGAGCTTCTCTTGCCTTTTGACAATCGCACACACTCCTCGTACTCTCACCCGTGGCTTTTTCTGCTGAGATGATGGTAAACTGCCAGTATATTTTTGTTTTTTAGCCAATATTTGATATTTTACAGTCAAAATGTTGTCAATCTGGAGACTGTTGGACACTCCATTTATCTCATGTAAAGAGCAAAATAAGTCATAATTAAATATCGATCTTTCATCTCAACTGTTCATTTAAGTATAAATAAATATTTTTTGCAATGTAATCCAGTTATTGAGTTACGTTGTTTCTGTTCTGGGCAGTAGGGGGCGCCAAAATCATTTTTCGCTCAGGGCACCATGCAGCTCAGGGCCGGCCCTGCGTGTGAAAAAGTACTGGCTTTTAGTCCAGAAGTGACAGTAATACCAATAAAGACTTCACAAATCACCACTTTTAATTATTATTAATTTTAATTATTCTTTCATTGAATACAGCAGTGATACTAACTTACTAGCTAATTAGAAGCTAGGTTGCTATAGCATTACATCAAATTTCAGTGGACTTTGTAAACTTTTTAACACAAAGATTTTACTTGTTACAAACTTTCAGGTGTTATTTTGGTGTTAGGTGATAGTGCTTCTATGTTATTGAGAATTTGTTCTGTTTCCTTGTATTCCATTTATTTCCACCATCTGTTGTTTTCTTCCAGTTGTAAATGTGTACAACTTACCCTCTCTGCTGCTTGTAATTACTCATCCTTTTTGGCCACAGACTTAAACGCCTCTTGATGCTGTTGGTGTTTTGCACACAACGCAACGTTACTGTGTGTCTGCATTTCCTTCAGCAAAGTCTGGACCCTTATTTGACATGACTTGTTAATGTAGAATACCTTTTTTAGGTAAGTTGTGAAACATGTAACCCAAAGAGTCTTGGCTTTCTTGCTAAGAACTCCTCGCAAGTATTAATAAACTGTGTGGATTTATTTAAAATATGCATCTATTTGTGTAGTTTTCTATTACTTGTTAAAGGAAATGGGTTTAATTACACAGCAGATGACTGTGTCCTTTCCATGTTAGCAGATATCTGGCCATTACTGTCCTCCCTACACTTTGCATCTTGACAGCTGAAAGTACAAAGACAGAAACAGCAACTACTTTTTATATTATTGCTGCTTCATTTATCTCCAATTGCCTCAAACACTTTATTCAAATTCTTCGAACAAGTCATATTTCACTGCAAGACCTGATTCAGTCACACACACCTACGTACTTCTTAGACCTGCCTGAGAGAAGATGGCAGCGCTGCTAGAAAACATCAGGACCAATCATGATCTGATAAGGAAATCAACCGAGAACCATCTTTAGCATTATTCACTTTCAGACAAAAAGCTTTAACAAACTCACTGGTATTCAAACCAAAGGAAACCCTAAACAAGATCAGTCAGTAAGTAGTGCTGCCATGGATCCCGTGCAGCTAAAGAGCATATCTAATGCAAACACATCAATGCAGCACACTAACTCTTAAATCTCAGATATATCATGTTCAGCAGTGTGAAAGCCAAGGACTTGTTTTGGCATCTCCGCAGTAGGACCAAGTGCAGTTTTCAGTGCCAGAACTGTCTCAGTATGTATTAAGCACATGATTGATGGCATTAACCCACTGCTTCTGTTCAAAACTACAGTCCTATGGGCAAGTCAGCTTATTTCCAGTAAAGGATATATAGATACACATAAAATACCACGTGAATGGTGGTGGTGTGTGCACTTGGTTATTACTGACGTGGTGCATAGTTTAAAACTGCATTTTATTGGAGACTTTTATGGGACTGAGAACGCAGTCATAGTCACAGTAACAGAATCGCTCCGAAAGGTTCAGAATAATTTAAGCAGGGTCGGTTAATCAAGTTTCAAGTTATTGAGTGTTTAAAGAGGACATTTCACACAAATTTAAGGAATTTGTGGTTATTTCTGAAGAATTAACCTGTAATATGAAACATTTTATCATCTAAAAAACTGATTTACAGACCTTTCAATTTGTCTGCGTGAAGATTCATCCGGCTTCGACTGCAACTCATTAATATTCATTAGGCAAATTTGCTGATTGGTTAACAAAGTAGCCAATGAGAGCAAGGTATACTGTATCCTTCCCTGCTGCTCATGGCAACAGCACACTGTGTATCTTCCGGTTTGATAAATCTTATGCTACAGCTTTTAGCCAGCAGCATGCTAGGCGTAGTCTCAACTGCAGGAGCTGATGAATACTAATGAGCAAAGGAGTTGTGATGAAACAAATACAGGTCGTTCAAACTTGGGTTTTATCGCCACCTGCGTAGTTTGAGAGATAAAAATGAACGAGAAGTTGTTGACCTGTTTTCACCCACTATGAAGGTAAGAACACCTGTGGAGCTAAAACATTCAACAGAAACCTCAGAAAAAAACATTTTTAATGGAAGGACCTCTTTAAAAATGTCACAAACTGCAAGATGGACTTTAAACTTTCAGAAACTAATCATTGGTTACACATACAGTATGTAGCTTATTAACTTTTAGAGTCAGTCCCATTAGGATGGCCGCTATAGATAATTGTCCTTAGCAAGGACAACATAGCTAAAACTTGATTAATTTTTCAGATATTACACTGTTCCTTAATACGATAATAGATGACAGTCATTAGTGACATCTTACATTTTCAATGATGCTCCAAAATGGCTGATGAGTGATATACAACAATGTTTGACACAAGAGACAGTAATTTAACCCTTTTCTAACCTTCGTGTGAAAGCAGCAGTGCTGCTGATTGTTCTTTTTCATCTGTTTCTTTTCTTTTGTAAAAAGTACCACCAGCTCTCAGCTGACAGTAATCATGTCATGCTAAATACATGCTGCAAACAGCACAGTTCTTTGAGAATCAGCTGTTTTGTTTTGTTTTGTTTTGTTTTGTTTTGTTTTGTTTTGTTTTGTTTTGTTTTGTTTTGTTTTGTTTTGTTTTGTTTGCTCTTGTTGCATTTAATATAAAAAACAGAAGTGTTTTCCTTTGAATACATGCATAATACCTCATTTAAATGAGATGCTGTTTGGTTTACTGTACAGAATTGGTTTGCAAAGAATGGTGCATAAAACCCTAGTTTATACCTGCTAAATCTCACAAATGCTTAGTAAATTGGAGCCCTTGGTCCATAGTGAAATAAGCTTTTTGCTTTCAGGACCTTAAATGACTTTTGTCCTTTTTAAACTTGTCATTACCACAACATGAACAATGGCTGCTCTCCAAATGACAAGTACAAACAACACTAGCCAAATATGTGAAGATGAACACTTGATAGCAATCATATCTTCCAGATAATGAGCACATCTTCAACAGGGAAAAAGGAAGTTTACTTCTGTACTGATGCAGCAAGCTTCATGTAATCATGAAGTGATGATTTCCATTTGCAGTAAAAGCCCCAAAACAGAAGTGAAAAATACGTTTCTCACTCTGAGTGCTCTTGTTTATGCATGTCCACATGCCTGAGTTTTCCTTCAGTTCTCATTCCATGGAAAAAAAAAATGCAAACAGCCGTTGTTTACCAAAGGTCGTGACGGGGGACGCAAACAAACTTGAGTCACGAAAAGACCCCCAGCTGCCATACATAGTTGTTAAAAGCTATGTATAACATCGCAGTTCACACCTCAGCACTGGTTTGGCAAAACGATGGAGCAGATATAGCTGAAATGGATATCTCCAAGGGACCAAATATAACCACGGTATCTTGGCCGATGAATGTTGTGGTGGAGGATTCACACTCAGTGGGATGCTAGGAGGAGGAGGAGGTTTGTTCGTGTTGTATAAAAGTCTGTTTGAATTTGGCCTAAATACTTTAATTTTCAATGGTTTTACTTTAGGGATGTAGCTGAGAATCTTTTCAGTGTGACTTCCTGTAGAAAACGGACCAGGTTGTGGAGCCCACAGTTGACATCTCACCTTCTTCACCACAGAAAGAAGATGAGAAAAGCAAGTTCTCACTTTTGTCTTGACTGAGTAAAGTATTGCACAGAAACTGGGATAATCAACATGTCTGTCTTTAATAATATCCATCAGTTTTGTTTTGTTTTTCTCTAAAACAGTGTAACAGCAATTGGCGTTGACCTCTGATTGGAATCCGGATTGAGTTTAAGGCTCAATACGGCAACGCTACAGGTTTAGTTATGAGAGTATATGTAAAAAGCTCCCCGGAGAAAATGTGAAGGACGACAGAAAAACACCTTATCCTCAAAGTGGTCAAATCATTTCCGTGCATCACAATCAAAGCAGTAAGAGCAGCTTTTGATTTATTGATGGGGAAGATTTTTTTCTCCCACTCATGAATAAACCTGGTGATTTGCAAAGTGCCAAAAGGTAATCTGCTTTGCATAAAAAAAGTTGTTTTTTCACAATCTTGAATCTCAAGACAGGAAATATGAATTTCACCTAATTATTTTTACACCAGTGGCAAACTCGAGCTTGGAAACAAAATAATTTTAGAAAGTACCTCTTTTTTGGGGCAAATATTCTAAGATCTTTGATGTTTTGTACCCTGATGCTCACTAGTCTTCCTTTGGTGAACAGACTGGACATTTGGTGAAACCCTCCATGCACACTAAGTCCATATACCAGCGGGGTATATCATGACTGGCAGGGCATGCATACACTGACTTTCAAAAGGGAGACGGAGCTTTCAGTTACTAGGGTCCTCTCTTGTGGAACCATTTTACATTTTTAATCCATGAGACAGACACCTTCCTACTTTTAGAATTAGGCTGAAGACTTTACTTTTCTGCAAAATCCTATAGTTATTAGGGTTATCATAGGTTATCCTGATCCATCCCTTTAGTTATGTGCTATAGCCTCAGACTGTTGGAGGTTCTCCTGATCCATCCCTTTAGTTATGCTGCTATAGCCTCAAACAGCTGATTGACATACTGACCACAGTCTTCATGCTGCTGTTTTTACTCTCCATCTTTGGATTCCCTATTGTTGCTAACCTGGCTCTGCCAGATCTATGTGTAGCCCCACCTCTTGTCGAGTTGGACACACACACACACACACACACACACACACACACATCTGGAACCACTCCATTTGAAACCTTCTATAAAAAGGGAGGGATGTCTGGTATAATAGTTTAAGCTGATTGGAGGACTTGCCCGCAAGTGTCTGCCTTTGATGATTTGTCTTTAGTCAATCACAGTAAATCAAGCTCTTGTGACTCCAAAAAAAAAAAAAAATTGTTACCACTAAGAAAAGCAAAACCCATCTTTACCATCATGAAATACACAATGTTCTTACCTTTGCTCATTTTTCAATAAAGAAATCGTCTCTAGCCCTAAAACAGATTCAATAGATGCTTTTATGTGTACATCCAACGGCGAAGCCATGTTTGTTTTCCTTTGCCTGCCTGGCATTTGCTGCCAATCATACCTGAACACCCGCCTCAAAGCACAATGATTGGTTTAAACGTTTTTTTTTACCGAAATAGACGGTTTTCAATTTAGCGGTACAAGATGGATTTTCTTGGAAAACTCCAAACCTCATGTGGAAAGTGTTTTAGATCTTTGTGTTGCATTTATATTTTTGTTCAGTGTAATACAAGTTGTTTCTCCGTACTCGGGGGGTCATTCAGAGAGCGATCTAAAGCAGGTAAGATACTAACTAGCCTTAACCGTTACACAGAAACCCTCTTCAAAAAGATTTAAAAGACCCTGTAAAACCATAAGGACTAATAGCCATGCCTGATTAAATACCTCTGAGTCAGAGAACTAGTTCAGGAAGCATTTTAACTGAAGAGTTAATGTCGTGGTATCAAACTGGAACAGATATAGACCTTTCCAACTGTCTTTCGTTCCTCCCACTCTGTTTATTTCCAGCTGTTTTGAAGAAAGGACCATCCATCACCAGCGATTTGTGTAGTCGACATGTTTCTTTACTTATTTTTTGTTTTTTTTGGTGCGTTTATGGATGGCAAGTGAACAGTCAGTGTCTGTCCTCTGTGTCCAGGTGTCACATCACATCTCATCACTGTGGTGACGCATCCACTTAGAGTTATTCTGGACAGAAGCTTCAGAACACGTTAATACTAGTTAAAAGCAATTTTGTAACTATTTAGCTATTTTAACCAAATCCTAACTGTTGGAAAAGAAAAGAAAAAATGTGCATCTTATCACATCACTGTAAAAGTACATCTTTTTAAAAAGGACTGCAGAGTCGGTGCACCCATGATTAACTGACTGAGTGTGGTGAGCGGGAGCGGAACAATCAAATAAGGAAAGGTCAGAACACCGTTGGGAACTAGAATCCGTTCCCCGGTGCTCCAGTTGAGCGTTTCCAGAAGCTCGGTTTTGTTCTTGTGTGAGCTGGTGGCCTTGGAGGCTGACTTAAATGGGTCGGTGTGAGTCTGTAGAGCTGGATTTTTCCTCAAGACCTGCAGCAGTAAGTCATCTAGTGTTTATTTAATGTAATTTGTATTCATTACTCTTCTCCAGGGTTTTAAAATGTACTAAATTAATATTTATTGGAGCAGTCCTTGTCTGATTGCAACCATTTTTTCCTGTGATTTCATTATTTACATTTAAAAAATGAGCGACTTGCACTCAAAAAAAAAAACAAAATGACAGTTGAAATACCCTGAAAGAAATGTTTTCTCGGGATATTCTTTGTACAGCGGCCGTGATTATTATATATTTCTATAAAGGCAACAATTTGGACTTCAGGTTCAGGCGACAAAGACTCTTCGTCTGATTCAGAGAAGTGCTTGAACACCGAGACTAAGAGGGGAGAAAAATATATGGTTCAGCGTTTCCTCCTCACAAGAGCAGCACGGTAATCAATTCCATTTAGTACAAGTCCAATACACTTAAACTTCCAGTGCGAATAACCAGAGGCTGCAGAGCAGAAGGTACAATTATCGATAAAACAATTAATTCAGACCCTTCCTTTCGCTTCCCTTCTTTGCTGGTCCCTCCCCACACGGAAAGGAACAGCCAAGTTCCTCCTAATAAAAAGTAACACGGTAAAATTTTACACATTGAATATTTTTTTATTTAAAATGATACGTTTTCTGAATAAAAAAAGTTCCACCTAATGTCTTGTAAAGTTTGGATTTTGCTCCTAGAATTTCCGAGGTCTAGATAAGTAACACGGACTTGTTTCCGGACCTTATTGCATTTTATAAAAATCTGATTTTCCCACATTAATTTTACATTTGGACATAATTATTTTAAAGCACTTTGGGAATATTACTGTGTTTAAAAAATTTGCTCCATATTTTAAACAAAAAGTTGTCAATTACTAGTACGTTTTTTCCTAAAATGTATAAATATTGTTTTCCATTCTATTTCAAATGCAAACATTACATTTCTAAATAAGTCTCCTTATGAACTGCAGGAGGCTCGAACCTTGTGTTTAAGACCATAAAATCTTTAGACACTTTTTCCAAATGGCTATCCATCTTATGACCCTACAGTCTAGATAAAATAATTGTTTTTCACATAAACTTAAAAAAAAGACTAGTTTTGTTGCTAACTGTCTGCTACTAAAATTATTCTACGTAAAGAAGCAGGTTAATTCAATTATCAGGAGACAAATGGTTTTAAATATGGATTTTACAGTTTAATCAACTGCTTGGGTTTTATGAGTAAACATAACAGGGCCGGTTCTGGGCATAGGCAGACTAGGCAATTGCCTAGGGCGCCCTCTGCAGGAGGGGGCACCAAATTCTCCTTTTTTTTTTTCTTTTGAAAAAACTGTTGGACACACCATTCATCTCATGTAAAGAGCAAAATAAGTAATAATTAAATATCTATCATCTCTACTGTTCATTTAAGTATAAATAAATATTTTTTGCAGTGTACTCCAGTTATTGAGTTACGTTGTTTCTGTTCTGGGCAGTAGGGGGCGCCAAAATCCTTTTTCGCCTAGGGCACCATGCAGCTCAGGGCCAGCCCTGAAACACTATACTTTAATCTGGAAACTTTATTTTCTGTTAGCTTCAATTTTATAACCAAGTAATGCTAGCTTTTTCTGTTTGCTGAAGCTAATCCCTACAAGGAATTTGCTGCCTTAAATAATTCCTAAATTAATGTTTCTATAATGGGCAACTGCTAAACTGAAGTCCCTGCAGTTCCACTTCTATAATCTCAACATATACACAAATAATTTAACCCTTTAACTTCTCAGCAAATTAACCATCATTGTCTCAGCTTTTTATTTCATTTTCTTACTCTGATGTTTTATGTGTAACACTGTTAAAATGAAAGGCTGTTACTGTGAACTGATGACAAGTAAAAATACCTACAGGCCTGTTTAATTTCATTCAGAGGATTGAGCTGATGCTATTCTGCTATTTTGGCAATTAGAGTGTAAAAACAAAGAAATTCTTGTGTAAATATTTCCTTTTGTCAAAAAGTGACAAACTTTATTACTACTTTTAGAGAATGAAGATAACAACAATGTAAAATAAACACAGTTTGTGTACGTTTACATTGTTTTAACACTTATTTTATTAATTTACTGCGTAAGAATGAGTTTTTACAGTGCTAATATCCTGTTAGGTGCATGACTGGAAAGAGTTGTAACGTCATTTAGGACAACACAATGCTGACTTCGCGGTCCATTACAATTTTAATAGGGGTTGGGTGAGCACCCTCCATCGGAGAGGAGGCTACACGGAGGAGGAGGAACATCCACACCATCTCATCTGGCTGCTCCATCAAGTCGGACACTGAAACCTAGAGCAACGACCGGAATTACAAATCTGTTTCAACATAAAAGTCTAACTTAAGCAGACAACGTCTGAGTGAGTATAGAGCTGAAAGCTACTAAAAGAAACCACTGATTCATAACATTCGTTTGATAACGATTGACTTTGTTATCAATTCTTCATGTAACTATTGAAATATTTGCATTTCAACCGGATTTATTGTAAACTGATGTTTTATTTTGAAAAGTCACACCGGTAGTCACTCCGCTCGTGTGTGCGGACTTTACGCTCGCCCGCTCTCGGAGCTCGTCTGGCGGCTCACACAAGCAGCAGGATGCCGCGGAGAGCACACCGACTCACGGCGCGTTTCTTACCGTCTCTCGACGCCGTGTCTCGGTCACGGCCACACTGATGGGCTTTTTTGTCCCCATTTTCCCGCCCTCGACGCTCGGATATTTTCGGAAGCGACGAAATGAAGCGAATGAATGTGAGCAACAAGAAGTATCCCGTTGTTGTGCCTGTCTACAGCATCACTATAGTGAACTACTCAGTGAATGCGACGCTTCTGTGATTTTTCTTTATTTTTATTAAACACTAGTTGTCTGTTTTGAGGACTACCCAACTTTCTCCCCGCTTTTTGTTGTCTTTTTCGAGGTTTTCCGTCTGTGAAACAAAGATCTGAAGATCTAGACCAACTCCGGAAAACCAGCGACTTGACATCTCTCTGCTCCCGGCGGAATAACCTTTCTTAGCGGTTATTCGCCTTTACAAGCATCTTCTCTCTGGGGTGGGAACACGACTGATGCTTGCCTCTTTTCCCCCCCTTTTTTTTCAAATGCTCGTCTATATTTTGTATCGTCTGGTTCTGTTCTGTCTGTTTGTCCCACAGTGGCATGAAAATTCATGAATGCGTCCAAGGACATGTATACAAATTACGCATGCACCATGACGGTAGTAGGCTGTGCGTAAGATCCTATTATTTATATCCACATGAATGTCTTAACTAAATGCACTGAGTCTCATTCCGGTGTGTGTGTGAAAAGGAATACATTTCATTAAAAAAAAGAAAAGATTTGTCAGATTCATCCAAACTTGATTAGTTTTGGGGCGGAATGGCGCGGCACATTGTGTCACTAGTAGATTTTCTCGTGTTTCTGTGGAAAACAGTGATCAGAAATGCTTATTAAAATTCCACAATGAGTAAAGTTATATTATAGATCAATGTGAGAATACGGCACGCGCTGTTCTGGTCGTTTAAAATCCGATCAGCGCCTTTAATTTAAAGTTTGGGATGTAAAAGCCAGATTTACCGCGCGTGTGCGCGTGTGGATGGATCAGAGGAATCTGTGTGCGCGTGCACAAAGAAAACCAGCATCTGTCTGCGCACCTGGACGTGCTGATGTGACACCTGTGTGTGTGTGTGTATGTGTGTGCAGCCACGCTGGAAGTCGCCTCCCATGTGGCCGTCGGGAGCGGGGAGCAGGAGGCCCTGCCCGCGGGAGTCGGCGCTGCGCAGGGCGGCCATCAGCGGCAACATCAGCGCGCTGCCGCCGCACCACGTGCCCAGCGGCCGCAGCGTGCGGGTCTTCATCTGTGCCAACCCCGACGGTAAGACTCAGCGTGACTCCCCTCGCCCCCCCCCCCCATCCATTCACACACATGCTTGACCCTCACGTGACACAAACCCCATCACTCATTCTCCCAAATGCTTCCCCACATGCAGCTTTTAGAAGATTTTCTTCACAAAATCCTGCAGAAAGACATTTATTTAAGTAATAACACCTTGAAGAAATGACCCCTGAAGTATATTGGACTGAAATTCAGCTTGGTTTAGCTCAGGTGGAGCTGCTCTCTTACCTGAAAGCAGAACTCATCGTGTTCTGTGTCAGGTGACACAACAGATTGTTGTCAGTGCGCAGTGTGAGACAACTGGGTCGCTAAGGAGACACCCAGTTACAGATTTGAATGCAGCCCCGGGGTTAAGGAGGGTAAATATAGGTTGGGTGAAAGTGGAGTAAACAACGAGGGAGGAGAAGTAAAGGCTAAGAAAGAGCGCGAGACAGTCGGAAGGAGGGGAAAACGAAGGCGCTTGTTTGTGTTCATCGAGAGAACTTCCTTCAGGTGAATCAAAGGAACTCCACAGATTATTCCCTGGATGATCTTTCAGCCAGCTGTGGCCGAATGTTTCACAGTGTCAGCACAGATTTTATGCTCCAATCTACATGCGGAAGGAAGAAGAACCAGGCTGGGTGGGGCTATTCGTAAGGGAATTATTTCTACACCGTCAACATAAGTGGAAGGATACACATCTCATTTAAAAACACACACACAAAGGTTATTTGTTAACAGCCGTTTCCGTTTTACATCGTTTGAGAATTAAGATCATCCTGTTTTTACTCTCGTCTCCTAAACGATCAGTTGCACGACAGTTTTAAGAAACATTAAGATCCCAAGAAACGAACCCACGAATATCGAACAAGTCCCTGTCATCTGTAAACGTGACCCTTCTCTGCCTCCAGCTGCTGCTTCAAAGCCTGTTTTCTGATGTTCACTAGAGGGGGCTGTCCATGCACTCATTTATTTACAGCACATCCAAATCAGAGGTCCTTAACCCGAAACAGGAAATCATTCACACAGTCACAGAAAAGTATAAAAAACATTTGTCGCTCCAGTTAAACTGGATTTGATTGAGCTTGAGTTTATTCTACTTAAATAATCCATGAAGAACCATAAGATTCGCAGCTGCTGAGTTCATTTATTATACGTGACATTAGATTCTTTGTAAATAAGCTTGAAAATATTTATAGTTATGATTTTATTTGGGCTTGATTAGAAGGTGTAGTTGCTTATTGTGTCGCTGTCTGCTAAATAAAAATGCCTGTTTGTCCTGTTACAGCATCAGCAACTGCAGTATGGCATGACACTGCTGCCCAGTCTGTCTCTGATTGGCTTGGTTAGTCTCCGCCCACCTTCTCTCCTCTTATAAACACAGGTGGCCCCGTCAAACTAGCAGACTCGACCAGATGTTATAATTGAGTTCAGCCAGATGTGTTGGATATATGTTCAATAAAAAAAAAATCAGCACTCCTTAAAATTACATTTCATAAAACAGATACATATAGATTAAGTTACATCGCCATCATTCATCACCTTCATCTGGTTCCTTGCTTGTCTTGTAAGATGTTGTAACACTGGTAAGGTGACGCCTAACGCCCGTATCTCACCGGGCTGTCAATGTAAGTTGGAAGTCGCCACTTTTGTTTCACTTTATTTTTTAACTTCTATGGGGGGGGGGGTTTGGTGCTCTTCCCAGTGGTCAGTAGGCAAGAGTACATTGACTCCTAAACTGGGATCCCTGCAGAAAACCCACACATGCACAAGGAGAACATGCAAACTCCATGCAGTAAGGCTCCAGCGGGTTTTAAACCCAGGACCTTCTCGCTGTAAGACAACAGTACCAACTGCACCACTGAGCAGGTTTCACTCATCTCACGTGTCTGGAACCCTTCTCAGAAGTATAAGAAAGATAGTATAGCGTGAAAAATAGGGAGGAGTCTTGAATATAATGAGGATGCAACGATACCACTTTTTTCAAGTCAATACCGATACTTGGATCTGAGTACTTGCCAATACATTTAAGGCACCTAATTATCTTGCCCCGCCCTACCTTTCCCCAGTTGCTTAGTTGGTATGTCCCGACTTGCTCCCTCCGCTCGTCTGACCAACGTCTTTTGTGTGTCCCTCGAGGTCGTGTAGGAGCACGAGGGGAACGAGCTTTTTCTGTTTCTAAGTTGTGGAACCAACTCCCCCTGCCTGTCAGACTCGCCCCTTCTGTTACAGTGTTCAAATCTCGGTTAAAGACGCATTTTATTCACTAGCTTTAAATTCATCTTAACCTTTTATATTCTATTCTGATTTTATTGTTTTTATTGCTTCTACTGTTTTTATTGTTTTATTTCTTAATTGTTTTTAATGATTATCTATTTTTGTACTCAATGTACAGCACTTTGGACGGTGTATTCCCTATAAAATGTGCTCTACAAATAAATTGGTATTGGGTAATACCGAGTACCATTGCAGACACTTCTACCACACAAAAAATACAATAAATTGGAAGACAGGTTTTATTTTCTTCTCTGCTTGTTACAACAAGTGATGGTGAACTCGATAAAAAATAAAATATTAATAAAAATGACTATAAAACAAAAAAAATTCAAGTTAAAAATAAAAATTTTCTGTGAAGATATTGCAGAGTTTCCACATTTTAAGTATCAGTTCGAGGTATCAGTTAACTAACCGATACGAGTACATTAGACATTGAATCAGCCCTGATACCGGCGCATCTCTAGTTTTTCTTATTTTGCTAAATGCCTTATAGCTAAGCTGCAAATTAGTGCAATTTGAGCTTTTACCAAGTGAGAAAGACTTAAAATTAGATAAATAACAGTACATACACAGTAACACAGAAACCAAACCTGCTGTTATGCTCTTATTAAACAAGTATCATTTTTTTTGAAGTATCATGGTATCGGTTAATTAACCAATAAGAGTACATTAGAATGGTATCGGCCCCGATACCCTATACCAATATTAGTATCGGTGAATCCCTACTTGCATTAAACTAGAAACAAATCCCAATACAATTGTTTTAAGCTTGTATCCTTAGTCGACACGTCCTGACATCGAAACAAAGTTCTCGAAGTTGGGGAATCTGGTGTCAAAGCCTTTGGCTGTATTCAGACAGCGAGCTAGCTTAAGCTGTTAAAAGATGATGAAAGACAGACCCCTCAGAGACATGACGCATGAAATCAACCCTCCAATGCACCATCGTCGAGGCCAGAGTAGCGCACAGGCCACTTACCACTTTATGTTTCACCACACTAATTGTTCCCAGCATTCTCATTTATCATCTTCTTCTTTTTCACTTCATGTCGAAGGTTCTTCGCTTAGGATTTCTTACATGTCCAAAGCCTCCCTAATTATCCACTTCTTTTAAATTGGGTCTGGTGAGAGGGAACAGTGGGGGGGGGGGGAGTCCAAGGAAGGGCAGGTGGGAGACTTTGCCAACTGTTTTTGTTTTGTCTTGAATAAATTGCTTTTCTTGGGCTGTTGGATGTCTGGATTTGCTCATGCTCATTCTGCAACGGGCAGAGTTTGATGCTTTTGGGGTGATTTCGTTCCTCTCGTGGTGTCCTCTGCTTCCTCTACCCCCTCCAGCCCCCAGGGAACAGAGGAAGCTTTCACTGATAAGTCTGGCAGCAGCTTTTACTGACCTCTTTCTGGGTTTTTCAGAACACAGTTGAGCAATTAAAAACTCCCGGTATGTTTCCCTGACAGATTCAGCTTCGGCCTCTGATCCATCTCCTTTAGCATTTCAGTAGTTTTCATGAAACACACCATGGCTTGTGATCCATTTCCACAAAGAGACACACGTCTGTGCTCCTTTCACACAGTTTTAGCTGAACTTGGTCAGTTAAATGGTCACAATTTCCATTATTTTCAGCCTTGTCTATAAATGGTGACAAAGATCTTATGGGTTATTTTTGTTTTGTTTTTTGAATGAAATAGAAGGCGCCATCATCACACAGACTGTGTGGTCTGAGATAAGACACAAACGTTTCGGTTTGATCAAATACTGAAACTTGTTGTGGAAAAAGAATAGACAACTCAAAGGAACAAGTTTTATAAAAAACAAAACAGGAAGTTTGTTCTGAACTAATTTTATTCTAAAATTTACTAGAATACAAAAAGATTAAAACTCAAAAACATCTACGCTAGTAAAACTTGGAATAAAGACTGTCTAAATAAAAAAAAATCAACGTACAAATAAAAATATCCTTGGATGTTTATGCTTTCATGAAGGGCTATAACAATACACCAATGTATCGCGATACAGGGAGCAATATTGTATCATGAGGTCCAATATCTATCATATCGATACAGTAAATGGGTTGTACTGACCACCATAAGGCGGGATAACATGTGCTCAACACTGTATAAAAAGGTTTTTTGCAGAAAAAGACTCTGAAGTGATGTGAAAGCGAATCAGTAGCTTTGTATCTGCAATATATTACTGTGATGAGCAACTAGTAAAAATGCATGAAACTTTTTTAAATAACTCTTATTACATATTTCTAATTAAAAATTTTATTTTGCTAATAAAATACTACATACTGATGTAAAAGTGAATGTCATAGTATCAAAGCTAAATAAATGTTGTCCAGAGAGTTTTGTTTTGTTGAAAATGTAAAACGAAGAAAAGTTTTAATGTATTGTATCGTATGGTGAGCAATGTATCAAGATACGTATCGTATCGTGGGATAATGTATTGATACAGCCTACTTTCATGGGTTATCTTAGTTTGATCTGTTCGTGTAGCAGAATATTTGAGTTTTAAACAAGTGACAGAATTAAGATGCAGCGCTCGTGGTTACATTCTGTCTTTAACACAGATGAATTTCTGAGAGCCTGACAGTCATCATCCATCATATCTTGTTGTAAAAAGAAGCCACGCTCCTTTGGAATAAATAAATGAGAACAAAGTCCAGATGACCAGCGAATGGCATTAGAGGAAACATCTGTACGGATCTTGTTTCATTCCATTTTCATGTTGGGTGAGCTAACTTCAATTTTGCATGTGGCTGCAGTGTTTGAATTATTTAAACAAGTTACTGGCAAACAGAGGGGAATTCCCAGAGTTATGCATTGATTATAGATTATTTAATTAAAAGTTATTTTTTGGAATACCAGGCTTTTAAGAATGGCTATTTCCTTTTATTTAGATATTGTTGGAACTGAATTTTCAAGCCTGGGAGTTAGCTTCATTACCATGGTAACCATTTTTGATGTCCCGATGTTAAAGTTTGGCTGTTTTTAATTTTGCATGGAAAGAATTGTCAGGGCATTCTTATTTGACCTTATCTGACAGGCGTATTAGCATTTAGTGTGTATTTCTTGCTCATGCCGGCTGTTTATTTGTTTATTGTTTGTGTGTTTCTGACATTGCTCAGCAAAATACTCAAATGTTTCATGTGTCTGGAAACAAAAGTAGAAAAGTGTCTGCATGCAAGAGCCAGACAGAATTTCCTGATTCCCACTGTTCATCCCAGAAAATGTTCTAATTAGAAGTAAATAAATAAATAAAACAACTCATAACCCATATCTAGAATGCCTTATAAACTCATACACGTAGGATCTTTCTTTTAGAAGATATAATATCACCTGGTATGATATGGACATGTATGATTAAATAAGTGTCCCTGGTCAGAGAAAGCCTTGTGAGGTGTCAATAGATGTACTTCTGCCTGAAGGTGTTGTTGTTTACAGTGGCAGTAGCTCAGACTGTAGAGCAGGTCGTCTGATAACTGGAGGGTTAACAGTTTGAATCTCTGTTCCGTCTGGAAAAGATTGCTTTGCCATTGAGTCCTTGAGCAAGACACTTCCTTTGCCTGTTTAGTGGTGGTCAGATGGTCCTGTGGCGGCTGTGTTTGGCAGCCTCCCCTCTGTCAGTGTGTGTCCCAGGACAGCTGTGGCTACATGTGTGTAGTTTGTTACCACAAAACATGTGAGTGTTAATGGGCGAATGATAAATTGTTGTGTAAAGTTCTTTGTGTCGTCTGACATAAAAAGTGTTACACAAGTACACAAAATAAACTCCAGCAGTTTGCTCACATTGTAGTCATCCTCACCAACGTGGGTGCTGCACTATGGATGGGCGATATCTTACCGTTTGCAATATACTGTTGAAAATTCTCTGAAAAATGTGTCTCCTCGCGATAACAACAATTTACTTGCTGACGTTGGCGCTAGTTATCGTTTATTTATCGCTATCGAGGTGAGCTGTTCAATTTCTCGCGATATTAATTTGAGGCCATGTTGCCCATCCCTACACTGCACACCTCCTAATTGTTGGTTAGTCTTCTGGTTGCGAAGTCCTGCGTTGTAAACATGCAAATCTGACCCATGTTAGAAAGGATGGATATCTCTGTGAGGGAAATCTGTGAACTTAATGTTTAGACTAATTCAAGTTGGTACAACCCCAAAGACACAAGTATTCATGTCACACATTACGTGTCTGAAACAAGGTGCGTTTTTAAAGCCCCTTTCAGACAGGCCATGAAAAACGGTACTGTTCTGGACTTCATACATTTTGCTTTTGAGTCTGAAAGCACTGTTGGACCACATAATCTGTTCCATAACCTTTCCTGCTGAAGACCAAGTAACAAGAGCGGACATTCTCCGATACAGTGTTTGCGTTCAAAAACAGCGGTGTGTCTGATAAGACAGCTCCGGTTAATGACCGGATCGAATTGTCCGCAAATATTCTGGAACGTTTGTCTGAAAATGGCTCAAAAGATTCTGTCAAATTTAGCTCTTACGAGCTAGAATAAAAATATTAGAATTGTTTAAATTATAATTTTCCTAAAGTAAAACTAACATTATTTAATGTCATTTAAGCTGCATCAGACCCTTCAAAAATCAAATAATGCAACAAGTACCACTGACCAGGCCAAGCAAAGATGTGAGATGAAGCATCACTGAACTAAAGAAGGCGTGGCTTGTCCCATAGTTGGCTGGTTGCACAGACCATCTATGATCACTACATCACACGCTCAAGCAGTGCTGCCGGCTTACGCTCGTTAATTGGTTCAGCCCTGTGACTACCTGACCCGTTGGCTAAGAGGGCAAACAGCAGTAGGTTGACTTCAGTCATCTTTGCTGTTTCAGTCTTTAGAAAGCATCTCAGTCCTTATTTGAAGGGTTTTTTTCTGGTGGGGTAAGAGATGAATATACGAGGGTTATTGTGTTTGTTGCCTGGCAACAGCTGACCTGATGACATCACATACTGCGTCTGCAGCGGCTTCCAAACTACCAGAAATGAATTTTCTTAGTAGTCAGAATGAATAAAAACTTACAGCTAATGCTTTCTGCTGTACTCCCAATGCTCTGTCTGCTCATGTAGGCTGAAAGTCCAGCATAACGGCGATGTGGTCTGGATCTTCTCCTTTCTTGCGCCCCATTTTTGATCCGTTACATTGCTGCAATGCATTCTCTTTAACTTGTTGGGTATTAAGAACTAGTTGTGTTTAATAAGTGTTAAAAGGATGTTTTAAAAAGTCCCTGAACAGGTTGCAAACAAGCAGGAAACGTCCTGTTAATGATAATGAATTTAAATCTCTGGCAAATGACGCATAGATCGATATATTTTTAATGAAGACAATGTATTTTAAAATGCATTTTGGCCTTGTTAGTTTATTATCTCAATATGAATTTGTACCATTTAACACTTTCTTTTCACTCTGTCATAGGTTAAATTAAATTTTATATTTATACTCTCTGAAAATGACACACGTTTGGCTACAAAACAGTCACGAGACATTACCGTTAAGTTTTTAAGCCTTTCGGAAGAGCTGTGTCTTAAAACAGCATTTAAGTACGGATTTTGGACCATTGCGAGATTTGAAACACAAATTTGGAATATTCTTTTTTTTTTTTTGTCTGAGATTTCAGAGTAAGTGGAAGCACTTCAACTTCTATAGAGCTCATTCAGCTTACATCAATGAATCACATGGTCTTTGTTTACAAGCAGCGAGCCTTTGTTAGTTTAACCTGATCAGACGTAATGGCTAAGATCAAATTTAGTATCTGTTCTTATCGGTTAACTTTCCTGATTTGCTCTCCACATTAAACACATTTATAAAATTGGAATTTAGAAGAGGTCACAGGACTTGTACTAAACCATTACGCTCTCTTCACATTATTTAGCAGCTTCGGTGTCGCTGGAATAGACTAGAAAGTTCATCAGAATGTGGGATTCCTGTTAAAAGCAGGACATTTTCTCCTATTATAATCAAAGTAGTTGTCTCACTCTCGGCAATGGGCTATCCTCTCGTCTGTCTCTGTCTTACAGACTCCATCCTGTTGCCGTAGTAACTTGTATTACTGTCCTCTGTTTAATAACTGATTACCTTTTTGAGGGTGGTCCTGCCCATCTAAATAAGACTCTAGTCTCCCTTCCAAATGTTCCTTCCACGTGTCCTGAATTTTCTTTATTCTAGAGTTTACTGGTTTGACCAGTCGCCTGTGGAGGTTTTGTCAAAATCCGCAGTGTGTCAGCGACTCGCGGTCTGGGTTCAGTCCCTTTACCTAATGATAATATCTATACAACACTACAATAAATGCATGCACAATACACGGCACATTTACTATCTACTGTGGTGAATAACTGGAGTGTTGCACGATATATCGAAAGTGTCTCATTGGAACATCAGTGTCAATAAACCTAAGAGACAAAGGGAGTATGTCAAAATCAAATGGAGTGAATTTAGACGCTACAACATAAAAACATGTGATGACAGAACAGAAAAAGTCAGGATAATGTGTCTTTATTGCACTTGATATCATAATTTTACCCTTTTTTAACATTTTCTTTTGAGTTTTGTCTAAATAAGGAAACTCATCAGGGACATTTGTCTTAGTTTTATGTTCTAAAAGACTGCCCATGACTGTCCTTTAAATAAAGAAAGAGGAGAAAAGACCATGAGAGGAAGAATAAAGAGAGCTGACAGGACATATCTGATTTGTCTGTGTTGTTGAAATGAACGGGGGGGGGGGTTATGGGAGGGACTCTGAAACACAGTGAGAAAGCAGGCTAACGTAGGATCTGGTCTTTGTTCTTGTGCTTGTTGGTGTGTGTAAACAACACAAACACACACATGAACGTCAGGCTGCCATAACTCATCATCATCCCACAAAAAGAAGGAAAGGGAAAAAGAGGAGAAGGACACAGATCTCTCTTATCAGCACAACACAAATAACAACATAGTTGTCGGGTCATGTGGACGACTCGTCTCTCCACACTTCCCAAACAAGTTGAATCCAAAATCCACAAACACTACCGTTTTTTTTTTTTTTTGCAGACGTCCTTCGTGTCACCGTGAGCTGCTCTACATTTATGGTACAGATGAAGCTCTGCTGATGCAGCGGCTGCTATTTATTTCCTTTGCATACGATTACATCCATTTGGTTTTGCTGTGACATTTTGCTGGGTTGGCTACAGGCAGATATTTGCTCAGTCACGGCCCAAAGCCCTACTAAAGATAGATGGGAGATGGATACGTCAGAGTGGATTCCAGGGCCCCTCCACTCATACTGCGTATGACACGGTTAGCCGCTGAGCGGCTGTTCGTTGGGCCGTCCGCCTTGTGTGTGTGGGCTGGCTTCTCGGCCACACGGGGCAGCTCTGCCGGGCATATTCTGTTTTTAAAGATCCATCTACACCCCTTAGAGACAAGCAGGGACACTGAGACTAGGCCTGTCCACAAACATTACTGTAACCATTTGGAAGATGGTGAAGAAGAATAAAAAGTGGGACACAACAGCATCAAGCCGTGGGCTCCCACGCTGTGACACTCGAACTGTCCAATATGATCACTGCCTTTATAATTCACAATCTTTATCTCTGTGCAGCATCGTCTTGTTTAAAGATTCAATCATCAGATGGGTTTATTTATTAATGTCGAGAGCCGCTGCTTTACAGACGCAGAAATGTGGCTTCATTTCTCCTGAAAAGTGCTACAGATGAAAGCAACTGTTTGACGTTTAGCCATATGTCTCTAGTATATGATACAGTAAACAATAAAACGTGAAAATAAATGATTTGTTGTTTATTTTACAACTAAATGCTTAAATAGTCTTAAGAGATGTGTTGGTTCCCCTAAGGAGACGATTAATCCTGGATTGCAGTCTAAAACTAAATGCTTAATGTGTATCACAGTTATCTTCAAGCGTTTAATCAGACATTCATCCTGTTTAAACTTTTAACACCCAAGTATCATACATGCCATTTTTCTTGATGCATTTTACTTGATGAGTAAAAACGATCTAAATCCAGATTTTTTTTTTTAACCTATCTGTCACTAGGGATGTCCCAATCAGGTTTTTTTTTGCCCTCAAGTCCAAGTCAGAATCATTTGATTTTGAGTGTCTACCGATACCGAGTCCTGATTCTATACTTATGTAATACATTAAAAAAAAGAGCAAATAAACAGATCCGGGATGTTCTTTATTTTTTATTTAATTCACCCTATTTTAACAGCTCTGTTAAAAAACAGAGCAATTGTGCATTAAGTAGTAACCATGAGAGTCACTTTTGGACTTTTTATTTGGACTTTATATATCCGAGTCCTGATCTGGAGGTAAGGTCTGATCAAGTCTGAAACCATGTGATCAGGCCCGATTTCCGATCACGAAATCGAATCTGGACATCCCTACTCTACACCCTGTCCTTCTCTGCTGTGTGCGTGCATCCAGTCCAACTTGTGATAGCGCCATCGCCGCATGTGAAGCCTTCTGTCTTCTATGATTTACATAAAATTCTGCAAAGCCCATCTCATCTTTCAGAAATCATGTTCACTCTAGTCCAGATGTTTTACTTGTTTCAGTAATGTGGTATTGTTCGTGCTTTTATGAATTAACAAACGCTATAGCCTGAGATTTAAAGCATTTGGTATAGTTTGCGAGAAGAAACTGGCTCTTGGGTAGTTTCGTGTTGTTGTCTGCACCACACTGAACATGGACCAGATAAAGCAAAGGCTATAGCTGTCTGAGGAGCTCAGACAGATTTTACATCTGTATGTTAAAAATAAAGACTACTGGACCATTTCCAAGCAGCTTCATGTTCCTGTAATCACAGCTGCATATATTATTAAAAAGTAGGTGGTTTAAGGGACTGAAGCTGACCTCCCAGGACGTGGGTTGAAGAGGAAATACAACCTCAGGTTGATCAAAGATGGTAGAAAAGAGCCAAGGAAACCATCAAGCTTCTAATGGACTCCTTGGAAAAAGACAGAATAAATCCAGACCAGACTGGAATCAAACAAAATGCATGTTGACAAGCCACGAAGCCTCTGGGAGAAAATCCTTTCAGCTGATGAGTCAAAACTGGAGCTTTTTTAGCCAGAGACAGTTCTGTTTTTTTGTGTAAGTGCACCACCTTGTTAAAGAAATGTCTGACAGATGCTTTGAGTATGAACAAATAATACAATACAGCTAGTTAAACAAAATATTAAATGTGTTTTCATATTCTGCCATCATTTATCTGATTCTATCTCAGCTTTTTTCCCACCAAGTTTGTTTTACATCTGGTGCTTTGTGAGACATTTTTTTGAATATGCTTAAATTAAATTAAAAACTGTTTTTCTGAGGTGTCTGTTGAATATTTTAGCTCCACAGGTGTTCTTACCTTCATAGTGGGTGTGAAAACAGGTCAACAACTTCTCTTTCAGTTTTAATCTCTCAAACTACGCAGGTGGCGATAAAACCCAAGTTCTCCCGAGTCTGAACGGCCTGTATCTGTTTTGTCACAACTCCTTTGTTCGTTAGTATTCGCCAGCTCCCGCAGTTGAAACCACACCTAGCATGCTGCTGGCTAAAAGCTGTAGCATAAGACGTAGCAAACAGGAAGACACAACGTCTGACGTTGCCATGCTCAGCGGGGCAGGAAACCATATTCTTTGCTCTCATAGGCTAGTTTGTTAGCCAATCAGAGTCCAGCAAATTCGAATAACGAATATGAATGAGCTGCTGCCGAAGCTTGACGGAAGGAGCCGGAACCACCCGAATTTTAAAGCAGGCAGATTGAAAGGTCTGTTAATCAGTGTTACCTGATGTTTTTTAGATATAAAATGTTTCATATTACTGGTTAATACTTAAGAAATAACCACAAAGTCCTGAAATGTGTATGAAATGGCCTCTTTAAACTCAAGTGTTTTAAAAGGTTTTAGCTTAAAATCTTTCTGCAAAATGTTACAATAGTAAAATGCATTTCCTCCATGTTTTGTCACAGACACAGAAGCGGAGAGAAATGCACTAAAAGAACACGTCTACCCCAAACTCAGAGACTTCTGCAGAGAGAATTATGGGATTGAATTCCAGGTAAGAAACCTTTCTGCTTTTTTCTTTGATTCTTTTTTGTCTTTGTTTTGTAGTTGCGTTTGGTTTCAACGTTGTTTTAGCTTCCAGTCATCTCTTTCTAGCTTGTTCCTTTGGGACGACACCCAGGACACCCTGGACAACGCCAAATGGGGACAAACAACCAGTCACATATACACTCACACATAAGGTCCATTTTAGAGTTGCTGAATAGTTTTACATGCATGTTTTTGGTCTGTGGGTGGAAACCGGAGTCCCTGTAGGAAACCCACGCATGCACAGGGAGAACATTCAACCTAAATCCAGAAATGCTCCAGCTGAGTTTTGAACCCAGGACCTACCAACTGCATCAGCGTGCAACCTATTTTCACAATCAAAGCATGAATCTTTGTGCACATCTTGGTTTAAACAGCTGTTTTATGGTGGGAGGGGCCTGTAGAGCTGCTTGCAGTGATCCACAGAAGGTCAGTAGAGATAAGACTCCCATCGGTGAAGATTGGCACATGTGTAGAGGTGGATAATGCAGCACGATGAAAGGGCTTTCCTTTTGTTGTTGTCGTCAGAGAACTGCAGCTTCCTCTCTGTGGCGTCCGCTGCTCATGCCCATTTGGATTGCAAATCAAGTGCCCGTGGAAAGATTGTTATCACAAGTTTGTTACACAATCCAGGAGAGCCCTCGAGTCAGGGGGGGGGAGATCTGTGCCGTAGATAGCTCCTCGAAGGCGTTGTTGAGACTGGCTTCCAATGAGGAGAGAGACGTCGGAATTGTTTCGTAAAGCTGTAATCAGCGAGGTGTCGCCAGATAATTCTCCTTTTCACTCCACGAATGTCTGGATCACAAACAGCTCCGAGCACACACCAGTTATAGACGGAGCGTTGAATACCTGGCTTTAAATACACGGCTGTTGTTCATGCTGTCTGGTCTGCATTTTCGTTACAATGGCTGAGAGTAAAAGGATATTTGATCACAATGTGTGACGACGAACGGCGTCTTATTTTGTGCTTCGTGTTTTAAATCAGAAAAACGGAACCCAATTGAGCATCAAGAAACAGATGAAAATATGGATTTTAATATAAGTGAACGATGATAGTCAGAAGTTGATGCTGGAAATCCAGCGCAGCCTTCAACAGTCTGTGTTAGATTAGATACTTCCTGTTATGGAGGATTAGCTAAACAGGAAGCAGCCAGAAATGTAAACTTAAGTAAAATATCTTTTGGCCAAACACAAGGTAAAACCTGTACTTTTACTTTTAGTCATCAATTTAAATATTTTTCTAAAGTCCCACTCAAGCATTCTCAGTGATCTTTAAATGATGGCGTTTTTACCCAAAATCACAAAACCTGTTCTGTTTTCTAGGAAGTAGTTTCTGCATAGCAGCAGTAGCTCATTAGCAATTCACCTCTGTGCTGTGGGTGGAACCGTTGGTGTGGAGGATGCCCCGCCCCTCCCTGTTGCTGAGAGCTCTCTGTTTATGCTACTTTACGCTCGCTAGCTTACAGCTAGCAGAGGAGGAGCTGTTGGCCCTCCCAGTGGATTTTCTACATCACAAACGCAGTCATTTTTAAACTGCATTTTTGTTTCTACTATTGACTTACAGCAGTTTGAATGCAGAAATACTAGATGTATATATTATATTTTGGTGCATCCCTAGTTAACACGTTTTAATCAATTATGATTTAATATTGCGGCGTTGCCCACATTTGAATCTAAAGCATTTAGCACTGAAGTGATGCACATCATCCTCTACTACACAGAGATGAATGCAAATGTGTGTGTATGTGTGTGTGCGTGTGTGAGACAGAGGAGTGTATGAAAACAAAGGTCTCTCTCTGGCCACATGTCTGTCTGGTGATTCCGTTCACTGTGACGAAGCGTGAGCTGAAATGATTATGCACAAAGCCTGAAAGTTAATGCTGTGACTCACTTGGATTGCCCCCCCCCCCCTCCTTCACCACGCCTCATCTTCACCCACGCCGTTTGAAATTGGTCTGGAATCACCTTTCACTGGAGCTCAGTAATGATCCGTGCCAACACGCGTGACTTTAGCTTGTGAATCACTTCCCGTGTGAAATTCTATCATTTCCACTCTTTGCCGAGCTGAACCAATTTTTTTTTGGCTTTGATTTGTAATTTATGAACAGTCCAGCCTCCTCCTTTACACACATACGCACTCACATCCGTTGGCAGACGCTGACACACATATGCCAAGCTGCTGAAGCCCAGTTCTCTCCAGTCTCTCCTAATTTGACTCAGTTTCCATTCGGCGTGCTCCCTTAACAGGATGGAGAAGGATCGCAGGAGATGGTGCACAGAGGAGGGAACGGGGCTCAGAAATCCAGCCCAGGGGCCGGGTGCCGCGTCCTCATTCAGTCAGCACACAGCTGCATCGAGGGGGATGATTCCTTTTTAACCATTTTTATTCCTGTGCGTACAGTTGTTTCCACTCTCACTTTTTAAAATGAGACTGAAACACACCAAGACACAAAGTGGTATCAGAAGATGAAAATATGAAAGGCAGGAATCAGACAGGAAGTCAGAACAACTGGCTTACTGCTGATTTTACTGTCCCTCTTCAACCTTCTGGTAGTTAAACAATAACTAGATTAGATGACTTTGACCAAGTCAATGTTTTATTTATTGGAAGTTCAAGCCATCATCTTTGTATTTACTTTTAATAAATCCTGCCTAATTAGAGTCCCATCAACTAACCACCTATACAGACTGAGCCGTCCTAACACTCGAGGAGTTTCAGAGTTTTTAAACAATGCTGCTGCACCATCTGGTCTGTGAGCAAGGTTTGGAGTATCTTAAAACCTCCTTAACCCCAGAATCCCCCGTCAGGGGATTTCGGGGTTGTTGCTGAAAGTGGAGTTGGACATCGACTTGACACGGGATGACTTAAAGAAGGATTAAGCTCCTTGTCTGACATGTGTGCACCGATCTCGTGAATCTGCTCACCTGCGTGGAAGACCACCCTGTTGTTCACTCAGATCTCCTGCCTGCCTGGATGGTTAAGGCCTTCCCTGAAGTTCTCTAGGTTCTGGGTCATTTTTGACTTTTTTTCTGTGGGTGAGCCCTTCTTTTAGTTTTGATTGGTTCCACCGTCCTGTTTGGTATGATCTGTTATTGTGGACTTCTGGAGTCGTCCTGTAAAGGGAGGTACTGTCATGATTCTTGTGTCTATAGCAGGGTCGTCCAGATCTAGACCTTAAGGACCACTATCCTGCATGTTTTAGATGTTTGTTAGCTTCAACACACCTGATGCATTTGAGTGGGTTGTTACAGGTTTCTGCAGGACTTGCAGAGATGTTGCAGATTAGAAACAGGTGTGTTGAAGCAGGAAAACATGCAGGATAGTGGCCCTCGAGGCCTGGAGTTAGGCCCTCCCGGTCTAGAGTTTGCTTTTTCTTTCCTATAAAATGTTCTCAGTTGGTCTTGTTTTGAAGGATTTGGGGTTCTTTTGTATTTTGAGTGTGTTTTCAAGTTTATTCACTTGTGTTTCGCACATCAGAGATCCATCTGCTAATCGCTCAGCTGCACTCACTCACTAATCACTCTCCTCACACTTACAGTAAATGTTTCTCACTCTCACTGTCAGATCGTCCTGTTTTAGTTCCCCGTTGTTCTCTAGATTCTCTTGTGTTCTTTTGTGCTCCCAGATTCTCTTTCTGCTGTCTGCAGTCTGCGTCCATTTACACTCACCATAACAAGGAGTAAACACAAATTGTTAGCTGTTGTTTTCAGTGTAAAAATTTCATCAGTTACTATCCTGCATCCTCCCACGCAACAGCACTACGACTGTCTGAGTAACATACCTAATAACATCCTGCATAAAGGTACGGGAGATTTGTATTTTATCAAGAACAGCAGAGCAGAGCCTCTCCAAAAATAAACTGAAGCCACTTGTCCTGCAAATCTGGATTTTTCAGCAATATGTACATTGTGTAAATCAGACTGGAGCGTAGTACAACAACGCTAATGGTCGGCCATGTTTGCAGCTGAACAGCTGAGCTAACTTCGCTGGCGTGGTCTCAACTGCACGATGAATACCAACGAGCAAAATCAGTGTGATGTCACAATTATAGGATTTCTGAACTCACCTGATTCCTGCACCTGCTTTATTTAAATGAAAAAAAAAAAAATCAAATCAAATAAACCTGAAAGAGAAGTTATTGGGAAACTTTCACACCTAGTATGAAACCAAGAACACCCGTTTACCTAAAATATTAAACATAAAACTCAGAAAAATGTTTTTTATGGCAGGGCCTCTTTATAAGTTTTTTAACATTTCTGCATTTTTATTAATTTATCGTGTGGGATCTTGAGTAAGATTCTTCTGCAGCAAAAACCAGTACAAATTCTTCTAAAGATTTTGCTTCTGAGTTGAGTTTTTCCTGTGGGAACGTCCGTTTCTCTTCTGATGTTTCTCAGATAAAGCACCAACTTCCAGCCTTCATCTATCTACTCTCTGTACCTGTTTCTCCCTGTGAAGGAACATTAGGGTTTTGGTCCAGGTCAGCAGTCCAACTCTGGACCAAAAAATCCAAATGTCTCTTTTTTGTAACCCAACTTGTATTTCTCTACCCTTTGAATCCAATCACTTTCTCCCATAGACAAGAATTAAATAAAAGCGGTCCTGTTAACAACAGTGTCGGATCACTTATGCCTTGTTAACTTGAGCACTCGCACTGTACGAGGTGTTCTGACCACAGCTGTGCAGAACCTGTTCAGCAGCTGTCAATCACCTGGCTTTCCCTTCCACAACGAGAGGCGAGGTTGAGGGGTTAGACGACGATTAAAACAAAACCTACTTAATGGACTCAGTCTTGCTGGTACTTTAAAATGCTTTCAGTTAGACTTTGTCAGAAAATGTCACCCACTTGAAACTTTCACGCTTTATATTTAGTGTTTTGGTTAGGAAAAAAGCTAAAACTGAAAAGTTACGGTAAAAAAAAAGTCCAGCTTCTTTCAGTTCGAGGCGTTTGTGTCTTTTATCAGGTTCTAAAATTATTTAAATCTAACTTCAAGTGAACAAAAACACACAACAGATTTCATTATTTCATAATGATAAAGCTGAATTTGATCAACTATGACATAGATTAGAGTCAAGAGGAACCAAATACCTGCAAACCTCAATGACCTGAAGCTGACAGGAACCAACTGGTGGTTCCTTCTGCTAAAGGAGGTTCTACAAGCTGCTGGATCACCAGGTGGACTCAGTGATTCACATTCAGGTTTTCCTTTTTGTTTCTGTTTAATAAAGAATGACATGGTGCAATCTCTTCACATGATGCTAAACTTGAACAATTTTAGAACCTGATAAAATTAGTTTTTTTAACCACATCCTGATGAACTGGCAACATGTCCAGGCATAACCAGGATCTGAAAATAACACACACCAAACGCAAGCAAATTTTCCATTTGGCAAATAAAATTTGGAGCGCCATCCGTCGCATGGCAAGTAAATGATTGCACCAAATTAGTTATATTAATCATCCTCTTTACGACTGATGCTCCTCTGCCGTCTGCATGCTACGTACACAAGCGTACGTGAACGTCGCACTATTCGTTGTTTCTTTTTATCCATGTATCTTGTAAAAGGTTAATAAAAATTAGAGAGAAAAAAAGAGAGAACCTACACAAAATTATTTTATCCATGTAGCGGTTAGCGGGTTAAAACTAGCAGCGAAATGTGGCGATTTTTAGCCTTTAAAAAGAAAACTCGCAGAACTGGAAGTAAAACAAGCAGGACCTGTGCAGGCTAGATTTCATGGACAGAGAAAACAATAAATCTGACTAGATGTCAATCAGGGTGTTAATTAAAAACAGTTTTTTTTTTAATTAACAAAATCAGAACTTACCAAAAAGTTTTTTTTTTATTAAAGATGTTAATGTTAATAAATGATGTCACTCCTCTCTGTTTGGCTCCAAAATAATATCATATAATAGAATAATGTTCTTTAGGTATATCTATGTAAAATTGTTTAAAATTTTGGCCAGTAAAAAATGCTTGGCCGCTAGATTTTATTCGGTGAGTCAAAAATAAAATTTCGAACCCTGGGTGTAACCCCGCCTCTTACCTAATGACTGCTGAAGATAGACACCACCTCCTGGCAGGTGGGTATCGAAAATAACAGATAAAGCTCTAGAACTGAAGGAATAATTTTGTTCTCCTTTGACTTTACTTTCAGCACTTTTTTGTTGCATTCAATAAAAATAATTTGTTTCCCATCTGTTTACCTGGATGTCATTTCTTTCATTTTGCATCTCATTCCTCTCTCCGTCTGTTGCTTTCTCTCGTTGGCAGCAGATCCTCCGTCTCCACTCACTCATATTTGTCTCTGTTTTTAGTCTTTATAAAGAAATATTGCCATCTGCTTTCTTCTCAATTGATACAGACAATCAACGAGATAATCAAACGTCAAATATGAAAGACATCAGAGGCTCCGGTTGTTTATAGATAACTCACGGGAGAACCATCCATTTATTCTGTAAAGCAGACGTCTCATTACCTCCATCACAACTCTAGCATTTTCACTTAACGGGTTTTTTTTAAGGTTTATATATTTTCTTATAAAAATTAAACATTAAAGAAAATAAGAAAACATATAAAAATATAAATAAAAAATAGAATAATGCTTAACTTACCAAACAGGAGACCTTATAGATAAAGGAGGGTCTTCAAGCTACGGCTTGTTTACGTCAGCCACGACGTCTGCTAAAGGAAAAAAAACCTTCACGCGGGAGTCCGGTGCTGAAAACAAACTTCCTGTCCACCACTTAAGATGCTCCGCGAGCAAAACAAGCCTGTTAACTAGCTGTAATCGGATCGGTAAACATCTGCACTATGCTAACAGTCCAGTACCGAAACGGTTCGTATGAACGCGTATTCTGTTTCACCCCTCAGCTCATGTATTTACTTCAATGTGTTTGTGCAGTTCCGCTGTGCGTCACGCAATACAGTGTCCGTGCGGAAACTCGCCTGGAAACTTTCTTCCGCTGCGCTAATATCATACTAAAAATAAATGTATGAAAAAAAATGAACCGAAACGGTACACAAGTGGACCGAACCGAACGGTTCAACATATTCCCATGAACCGTTACACCCCTAATTTTCACTCATGTCACTTTATTTCTCACTAGTAAGTTACAACAAGAAAAAAAATATCTGAAATCTGATGGACATGTGGAAAAAGAGAGAGAGAAAAAAAAGAGACTTCTCTTCATTTTGAGACAGATTCAAGCAGGTTTTTTTCAGTGATCTTGATAAATTCAGGCACGAACTGCATTACTGCACATATGCCTTCCAGTAACACCTACACTGATTCTCCTACACTTATTGCCCTCGAGTGTTTTCAGATCAACTCGGCCTCCTTCCACCCAGCAGCCAGTCTGACTAACAGGCACCTTTTTTCTATGCCGTCGGCACTTAGCTTGGCTGAAAGGAGGGATTTTTACCCAAATGATATATCGCCTGCAATATTTCTCCTTGTAGAAACGACTCAAAGTGGACGCAGTTGGTTTATGCTTGTTTAAATGCAAGAATTTGTTTGCCTCAGGATGTACAAACTCGAAAGATTTTCATTTATTAAAAAAAAAATGTTTTTGCCATCTGGAGAAATTTCCACATCGATTGGTGCTACAGGGCAGCTAAATATGAAAATGTCTATTCACTTACTGTACAAGTTTTCCATGACTCATTCTAAGAGCGGCCATGCATCTTGAATGCACGATCAACGTGTACCAAACAGCTGCAGGAAGTACAATTTAAGAAAATGTTCATTATAATTCAACTTCACCATCTGAGAGTCTCATAACAGGAAGGTATGAGCAGTTCATGGTCTTTAAAATAAGTTTCAGGAAATTCAGTGTCTTGTAGAATTTGTAGTAAAGTTGCAGCAGTATTTTAAATTTAATTTTCTGGCTTGAATTTAGCTTTTTGCTTGTGTTGCTGACAAACTGGGTTCGTTTTTCTGACTTTATCGCTGTGAAGGGTTCTAAGCTTTTTTAACTCCCAAACACCTCCATCTGGTGGGAAAATCATGATGCCAACAAACTTCAGCTCATTTTAGAAACACCTTTCCCTATAATGTGTTTGCTGGTTCAAAGCAAAGAAAGTACATTTATTTTCATATGTACAATAAATGATATAGTTCATATCACATCTTAAAATGAAAAAGCTGTGTGGGAATAACTGAGTTTTCAACTTTGCTGCTTCAAAAGGAATTAAAATGTCTGTTGGTCCATCATGCCATCACTCATGAACGAGACACCGAAATATTTGAATTCATTGTAGAGGAATGACACGAGAACATCCCGTAGGCTGGGTGTGAGTGGAGCCTCTTAGTGGTCCGCCACATCATCCTCATTTTGCATCCTGTTTGGCACAAAATGGCAACTGCAAAGTATGAATTGGAGGTACAACTTGACAGAAGTACTATTTGGCTACTTTGGCATTCTTTTTGGGGTGTACACATGTTGAGTGGGCGAGCTGGGATTAAACCAGCAACCTTCTGGCTGGCAGTAAACCATTCTTCTCCGAAGCCACAGCAGGGTAATTTCTAAACTCCTTAGGGTTGATCTGTTTTCAATTTAAAGCAAGCATCACAAATTTAAAACATTGTGCGTCAGTTTCCAGTCTTATTAAAACAGTGCAGCGCTAAAGAAACTGTATTTACAACCCTCGGTTACCCCCAACATGACATGGTGCGGACCGGTTGTGTTTCATCTGTATTCACAGAAGAGAGGTCGAAGGCGTGAACAAGGACGGGGTTTTGCGTCTGTTTCACTCCGGCTGTTCTGGTCTTTGACAGCAAGATAGTCTGCATTAATCTCCTTCAGCTTCTCTTGACACTTTTTCAAAGTCCGCTGAAAGCTATGTGTGGCCATGGAGTCCAAGAGTTCTTTAGAAATGTTTTCGTTTCATGTTGCTCTGTTCAACTCTCCTTGTATCGTTTCTTCGGCCACCAAAGACAGGAACGTTTTCACCTCAGCATTGCTCCATTGACTTGTCATTTTTTAATTGTAACACAAGCAGTAACAACAATACAAGTTTAGCTATGTTGCTATTTATTGACGTAACCTCTGGCTGTTTTCACCACACCCATCAGAGGCCAGCAGTGAAGAGGTGTGCGTGCTAACGTCATCATCTATCATACCCAATACCCGTACCACCTCAGGAGGTAAAAATCTGCGGCTCATCCCCAAAATAGTGGAAATGCTCTCAAACAACACCGTTAGGTGGAAAAGCACTATTAGGCTCACGAAAGAACAATCAGTAAAAGACTGAACAAGTGTGGCTTCTCCCCAAAAAGAACATGGCAGCAGGACTTTGGTTCATGAAGTTGCACCTGAATAAACCACAAGCTTTCTGGAACAATCTTCGGGCAGATGATAGAACAGATGTTTACCCATAATGCACAGCTCCATGTTGGGTAAAACCTAAACACAGCACAAATGCTTTATACCAACAGTCAGCACGAAGGTGGAGGGCTGACGATCTGGGATGGTTTTGCAGCTTCAACGATACCTTGCAGTCATTTAGTTGATCTCAAACTCCTTGTACACCAAAGTGTTCACTAGTCAAATGTGACACCATTTAACCAACAGCTGATTCTTTGCCTGAAGACAGTTAGGCAGGGTGTTGCAAAGTCAACTAAATCTTCTTAAAAATAATGAAAGAGGATTTTATTTATTTTATTCATGAATTAATGACATCAAACCTCAATGACCTGAAATAATTGCAATGATACCAGAGCAAAAGCAAAATCTGAGCATGGAAGAGTTCTAAATTAAAACCCAAAAAATACCTCAAATGTTAGAGATGAAAACAATTCAACACTCACAAGATGCAACACAAGTGTTATGGTAAAAAGCACTGCTCAACCTTTTTGACCAACCGTTTTTTTCATTTTCTTCCCACTTAATTTCATGCCCTTATTTCAGGGCATCGTGGGTAAAAGCCCAAGGTCTAATAGTCTAACATTCAATAAATTAAAGAAGAGAAAACCCACAAGCTTTTCCTGCATTTGACCTGCCATAGGCAAACACTTTGCAAGGGCATTGGAAAGCTGCTTAGTGGAAGCTGCTCCAACTCTTACGTAAGCAACAGCACCCCCTCTACTGTATTTTGAGGGGAGTTAGGAAAGAGCAGAGCAGCAATGTTGGCTGAAGGAAAAACAGTAGGAGGGTGAAAAAGCCAAGGAAACAAACCCAGTCCCACAGGAGTCATCGGACCAGGTCTCTTTTATTTAAGAACCCCCCCATGTGTTTTCTTGCTAACCTTCATTTATATGCCCTTCCTTTTTTGTATAAACATCCCATGACTGTTTCTATCTCCTCTCCCCCCTTTTCTCCTTCATCCCTTCATACTCCGGTGAAGCACAGCAGGTGAAGGAGAAGATTTAATCAGAAAATCCCTGCCACATGCACGCTGTGAAAAGGAATGACTAATGTCTTCATTTAGCTTTTAATTACTGTGCATCCTCCCCGTCACCTGCTGCAACCTTTTGCAATCAGGGGCCCTCATCTCACTTCATTCCTCTTCCCTCCGGCCCTTGTCGACACAAGGCCTATCACACACCTTCCCCAATCACAACACACGTGTGTGTAGGAAGTAGATTAGTGACACTGATACAGTGTGACAGATGTGCCAAGCAACGAGGTCTTCACAACACGCCAACATGAAGGATGTTTATCAAGTGTGTGTACTCTACTGAGTGGGAGATATTTTTAATAACATTATACTCTTCTGGTGGTGGAGATTAGAAGGAACTTCTTTTAATTAGTCAAAGAGTCTTTTTGATCCCACACTTTTATTATTCATCCATCTGCTGCTGGTGCTAAAACTACTTGTCCTTCACCCAAAAGTTACTTTTCAACAATTTTGCTAGCTTTTCAAAGTGAAACACCAAACATCCTCTGGTTTCAGGTTCTGCCAAAAAACTCCAGCCATCATTGCTCAACATTTGTTGATTGCCCAATTTGACGCAACCGATTTTTTTTCCAATGTGAATGAATTGTACATAAACCCTAACCCTGTTCAGGGTGAGGTGGATAAACAAATGTACAGTTTGGTGTTTTCCAGTCTTTATTATTCCCTATGGGCAAATTAGATAAAAGGAGTAATGATAAAGTATTACAAATATTTTTGCGAATAAAAATTACAGAGAAAACCTCAAACTGGTCATATCCTCCGCAAACTTTACTACACACAAATATTAACATCCACCACATTGTAGTTTGTACACAACTGCATCAAACATATGTTTGGGCCGATCAATAACAGCTAGCTCTAGCAATCATTCACATTGTCAAACCTGATGTATTTCAAATGCAAGGATGGGTGTCCAGATGTTAATGCTTGTAGTATAGTATCAGGCCCCAACTGTGAATATTCTTATTTGTGAAAATATCTTTTTGGACGCCAACCATTAAATATTTTAGCCACAAAAATATTTGCGTATAATGTGTGTAATTGAAGTTGTTTGAGGTTATTCACCTTTATTCTTGGGTTGGTAGTTCTATGTGCATTTACAGATATTGTAATTATAGTAATCAGACTTCATCCTTAAACATACATTGATGGGCCAAGCAATTAAATAAATACCCATAGCAGGCAGCTACAACTACACAGATTGCTTCAAGCCTTGTGGTTGTTGTTTGCTACTTCTTGTCCCTGGAGGACTTCAGTTGTACTGCATGTATAGTACTTCTTGTCCCTGGAGGACTTCAGTTGTACTGCATGTATAGTACTTCTTGTCCCTGGAGGACTTCAGTTGTACTGCATGTATAGTACTTGAAATAGTAAAGTGTGCTTTCAACTAATTAAGTCATACATTCATAAATGTATTCAGTTTTAATTGACAGGGACAGATGCATGTGATCCATCTGCATACACACATCAATTGTTTCAGTTCTGTGACTACCTCTCTTGCCAACTCAGACACTTAGCTGGGAGGGGGTTTAAGTCCAATGCAATACGCCACCTCTGTCTTTACATAAATTCCACTTAGACTGGCCTAAAAGTGGTTTGTGAAAGAGTTATTTTTATAAAGAGAGTGCAGATTTAAACACAGACTGTCTGGACCGGTACCGTGTGATACAAGCCTTAAGGATGTTAGTTTATTGGAAGAGTGTTGTTCACTCACCTCTGACTTCAGCTGGAGACAAAGTAGATCTATTTTGGGGGTTCTCTATATTTATACAGAATAAATATGGGGGGGGGGGTATAAGTTCAAATTTGGGCATATGAAACTTACATTGGATAATGGCAGATACCTGTCTCCTTTCCACGTAATACAGCTGCTCAGTGGACCACAACTAGCATCAAGCATATGTACAGAGGGGTTGTACAACCCACCCTCCCTCCACCCGCTGCTCACACCAATGATGTCAGAGATGAGTGTTGCCCTGCCTGTTAACATTAAGAGCTGCACTTCATTTCAGCATCATTCAGTTATAGCAGCATATTGTTTATTGTGCCGCTCGGCCAAACTACAAGTGTCCCTCTTATTTCCTGGTTAAACTCTAAGCTACATCCAGTCTGATAATAGAGCACAATCACTGAAATAGGCACACCTTGAGCAACACAAGCTGAGGCACAAGAGCAGAAAGGATTCACACGATAATGTTAGAGGCATCAAAGGCCATCCGGCAGTAGCATCCCTCCATGTTTCTTTATTTAACTTAAACTGCTTTTTCTCCGTGACTCTGGCGCCGTTGGGAATGATGCACGGGATTGAGAGCCGCATGTCCAAGCCAGCAGGATAAAAGCTGTCGAGGAGCCAGGATGCTGCAGCAGGAGGGCTTGTTGTCCTGTTAGACGTGGCACTAACACACACACACAGATAGGCATTTCCTCACGATTTTCTCCTCTGGCGGGAGATTCCCCCTGTGGCGTGTTTACAGTTGGAATTGTCTCAACTGCCAGAACTTGTGATGAATGTGTTGAGGGAGTGTATGTGATTGTGTGTGTGTCTCCCCGCTGCTCTGTGAGAATGATGTATGTGTGTGGCAGGGGGTTTCGATGGAACAGAGCAGGTCTATGTGTGTGTTTAAGACAAAATTGGCTCCGACCTGGCTCTGAGATTTAAACCTGCTGAACCCCATCCGAGCTGCAGCTTTTTGATTTTTTGGCTATTTTAATTTCAAGTTTTGCACATATATACTGAATCAGGTTGCTGTCTACCTTTTGTCTTTAAAGTTGTGGGACACAGCTTCTAGAAATTAGAGTGTTTCTTTACATTTTTACAGTTAAAATAATTATTTTAATCTCAACTTTTTAAACATTAATTTGAGCTTTTTTAGCACTGAGAAGCACAACAGAAATGAAAGGAAAGGTGAACAAGACAGTGGTGAGACCAGCCATTTTGTCTGGTTTGGAGACACTGAGGATGGACAGGATCAGGAATGAGTCCATCACAGGAACGATACATGTCCCTGTGATGGACTGATGGAGACTGAGATGGTTTGGACATGTACAGAGGAGGGATAGTGGGTTTACTGGTAAAAGGATGCTGAGGTGGGAACTACAAGGCAGGAGGTCTAGAGGAAGACTAAAAAAGAGATACAGTGGGGCAAAAAAGTATTTAGTCAACCACCAATTGTGTAAGTTCTCCCACTTAAAAAGATCAGAGAGGCCTGTAATTTTCATCATAGGTATACCTCAACTATGAGAGACAAAATGAGGAAAAAAAATCCAGAAAATCACATTGTCTGATTTTTAAAGAATTTATTTGCAAATTATGGTGGAAAATAAGTATTTGGTCAATAACAAAAGTTAATCTCAATACTTTGTTATATAGCCTTTGTTGGCAATGACAGAGATCAAACGTTTTCTGTAAGTCTTCACAAGGTTTTCACACACTGTTGCTGGTATTTTGGCCCATTCCTCCATGCAGATCTCCTCTAGAGCAGTGATGTTTTGGGGCTGACGCTGGGCAACACGGACTTTCAACTCCCTCCAGAGATTTTCTATGGGGTTGAGATCTGGAGACTGGCTAGGCCACTCCAGGACCTTGAAATGCTTCTTACGAAGCCACTCCTTCGTTGCCTGGGCGGTGTGTTTGGGATCATTGTCATGCTGAAAGACCCAGCCACGTCTCATTTTCAATGCCCTTGCTGATGGAAGGAGGTTTTCACTCAAAATCTTACGATACATGGCCCCATTCATTCTTTCCTTTACACGGATCAGTCGTCCTGGTCCCCTTGCAGAAAAACAGCCCCAAAGCATGATGTTTCCACCCCCATGCTTTACAGTAGGTATGGTGGTCTTTGGATCCAACTCAGCATTCTTTCCCCTCCAAACACGACAAGTTGAGTTTCTACCAAAAAGTTCTATTTTGGTTTCATCTGACCATATGATGTTCTCCCAATCCTCTTCTGGATCATCCAAATGCTCGCTAGCAAACCGCAGACGGGCCTGGACGTGTCCTGGCTTCAGCAGGGGGACACGTCTGGCACTGCAGGATTTGAGTCCCTGACGGCGTAGTGTGTTACTGATGGTAGCCTTTGTTACTTTGGTCCCAGCTCTCTGCAGGTCATTCACTAGGTCCCTCCGTGTGGTTCTGGGATTTTTGCTCACCGTTCTTGTGATCATTTTGACCCCACGGGGTGAGATCTTGCGTGGAGCCCCAGATCGAGGGAGATTATCAGTGGTCTTGTATGTCTTCCATTTTCTAATAATTCCTCCCACAGTTGATTTCTTCACACCAAGCTGCTTACCTATTGCAGATTCAGTCTTCCCAGCCTGGTGAAGGTCTACAATTTTGTTTCTGGTGTCCTTTGACAGCTCTTTGGTCTTGGCCATAGTGGAGTTTGGAGCGTGACTGTTTGAGGTTGTGGACAGGTGTCTTTTATACTGATAACGAGTTCACACAGGTGCCATTAATACAGGTAACGAGTGGAGGACCGAGGAGCCTCTTAAAGAAGTTACAGGTCTGTGAAAGCCAGAAATCTTACTTGTTTGTAGGTGACCAAATACTTATTTTCCACCATAATTTGCAAATAAATTCTTTAAAAATCAGACAATGTGATTTTCTGGATTTTTTTTCCTCATTTTGTCTCTCATAGTTGAGGTATACCTATGATGAAAATTACAGGCCTCTCTGATCTTTTTAAGTGGGAGAACTTACACAATTGGTGGCTGACTAAATACTTTTTTGCCCCACTGTATATGGATGTAGAGAAGGAGGACATGAGGTTGGTGTGAGAGAACACAATGCAGAGGACAGAGTTAGATGAAGACGGATGACTTGTGTGGAGACTCCTTAAGAGAGCAGATGAAAGAAGGAGAAGACTAAAAAAACACAACATAACCATCTCATGCAGCCTTAAAATTAAAAGGTTGACCAGAACATTTAAGCTAAAGTACATTTCTGGATAGATTTGAATTAATTTGTGCAATTTTACAAAGAAGTGTTCTACAGGTGATATTACAGTCTCTCTATTGTGCCTTCTTATTTTCTAGGCTTTTAAGTACATAATTTTTGTCTCTGTAAAAGACAAAAATATTCAGTTTTATCTGTTTCTGGCTTTTTTTTTTTTTTATTAGAACTCACTTTTCTTACATCTAAAATAAATTTCCAATGAAGAAGGCAGAATTTTAAACTAGAGCATGTTCATTATATTGGGTGAAAGGAACTGCGGTATCTGTAGGATGTTGGATTCCTTCCTTTATTTGATTTGTTGGAGCTGCAGCAACTAAAATTCAATTTACCAGAAAATTTTGTGGCAAAGCTTTGGGCATAGCCGGTTGCCAGTACATTTCATTAGAATTAAATAAGTATATTTAAAGTTCACTCTTCATCAGAAATGAGCAAAATTAAATGAAAAAAGTGAAGAATTTTGAACATCCTGAACCCCGGGAGCAGTCCTTGAGCTCAGTTGGATCATTAACATGAGGTTTTTGTGTGTTGAGGTGGTGGACCTGTACTGGGGAGTAGATCCGGAGGAGTGGGACAGTCCAGAGCTGCACAGACTCCGAATGAAACTTCTGGAGGAATGTCTGAAGACCTCAGCTGGACCATGCTTTGTTGTGAGTATCTCATACACGATTAGAAAAAGTTCAACTACTGTTCTCTCTCTTGATAAACAGCAATGTGCAAGAGTTTTACATCACCCCTGGTTGGTTTAGGGTTGGGGTCTTTTGCTTCCGAGGAGTTTTTTGAGCCAAAAACAGGTTTAATGTGTTACTGGGGCAGGTGAAGAATCAAGGACCTTAAACAAGTCCAACCTGAAGGAACAGCAGTAGTACAGTAGACCATGAAAACATAACTCATCCTAGATAAACAGAATTACAACCAACACTAAGGGGAACCATGGACCATAACCAAGCATGAAGAAAATGTGTGCGAGAACGCATAACAGAGGACTGACTCTACAAAATAAAATAGGAAATGAAGAAGAAAGTAACAAGAACTAATCAAACTTTGCAAATATAAACCCAAAAAAGCCAAGAACTGTGAGGTTTATCACAACATGGTGTCCAGCCTAAAAAATATGAAGACCACAGCAAATAGACAAAACAGGAAGTAACAAGCCCCAAAGAAAACGATCCCAGAAGACAATCACAAAATCTTCAGAATTGAAAGTCCTGGAAGGCTTGAAACAAGACCGAGGTGATTTATTACTCTTTCAGTTGATCATTAAACTTTTTACAGCTTTTTGACTAATAGCTCTTTAGAAATCACCTTGTTCAAAAAAGGAACTATTTGACAGGCTGCAAAAAATAGAGTGCATACAAATCTATAAATAGTGTTTGTGGCAAATTTTCAGGTGATCCAAAACTTGTTCACTCTTTGAATTTTGGTGCTTTTTGTTGCTGTGATGGTTCACTAGTCAGAGTAATTAAACAATCAAAAGAAGTCCTCTTCTGAAACTATTCAGATCCACTGGACTAAGTGTTTACCAAAACACAGTGAATGTCCAAAGGACAACAAAGTCTTCTGACTTTAAGAAATCCTCATAAAGGTTCTCTCAAAAAAAGCTTTAAAAAAGAAAATCCCCAAAGACACAATTGATTAAATCTCTGTTAGCGTCTGCCTCCATTGTTTTATATCTCACTGCTTTGCTCTTTTTGATTAAAACATTTGAACATTTTATTTTGGTTTGCATCTGTAAGACATTTGTCCACGTAATAAATGTGCAATAGTGTGCACAATTTTTAAGCAGGTAGAACAAAATGTTGCATAATATGATGCTTTCACAAGTATAAATTATAGTTGTTTATTTTTATCCATTTGAAAAATGTGAATCACATTTTGCACAAACTCAGGAATTTTCTGGGCTCCAGCTGTTCTTGATGATACAAACATGTAAATATTAGGGTAGTTCTGCTTCAGCAGGAGGTTTTTAGGTAACTGAAAAGCTGCAGAGTGAAACAATCCTTCATGCAGACCTGATCTCAGCATGGAGTATATTGGTGAGAACATGAAGAGACAGAAAATTTGTAGATACAGTATGTCTCCAAGTAGTACCATACCCTACCCTACCCTACCCTACCCTACCCTATCCTACAATGTTTATTTATAGAGCCCTTTTACAGGATTACTCCTCAAAAGTGCTGGACAATACAATAAATACAACAGTAAATCAATAAAACAATAAAATACAATCATAGCTAGGAGACATTAAAAGCAATAGAATAGAAATATGTCTTTAGCCGAGATTTAAAGAAAGTGATGGAGGGAGAGAGTCGGACAGTCATGGGGAGCTGGTTCCATAGTTTTGGGGCACAGATAGAAAAGGCCCGTTCGCCCCGAGACTTAAAACGACCAGACGGGATGCGCAACAGACGCTGGTCAAGGGAGCGTAGAGCACGGCGAGGAACATACCAATCGAGCAGCTGAGAGAGGTAAATGAGAGCCAAAGAGTGAAGAGCCTTAAAAGTAAAGAGCAAAATTTTAAATTTGATTCTAAAACGAACCGGCAGCCAAGCCAAGACCGGAGTAATATGTTCCCGGCGACCTGTCCTAGTTAAAAAACTAGCCGCTGCATTCTGTATTAACTGGAGGTGAACCAAAGATGTAGAATTAATGCCATAAAGGATAGAGTTTGCGTAATCCAAGCGAGCAGTGACAAAGGTGTGGACTACTGATTGCAAATCCTGCCCACTTATAATATTCCTCAAGGGTCTCAGTAGGCGTAATTGAAAAAAACAGGATTTCACGAGTTGGTTGATGTATTTATCCATGGAGAGTTTTGAGTCCATTATAACTCCAAGATTGGTAATAGACGATTTCAATAGTTTCGATAAATCCGGGGGTAAGCTCGGTTCTTGGATAGATACAGAGTTCGGTGAGAACAGAACTGCTTCTGTTTTGTATTTTTTAGTGACTGAAATTTTTCACAAACTGGGCACACATGCAACAGCTGCTCACACCAAATATATTGAGTTCATTTAGATTTTTTTCCGCCGACTAAAACTTTTGCACAGTTTATGTATTGCATTCATTTAAAAGGAAGAACAGATAATGTGGGTTTTTTTTTTCAGCTGTTGGAAGACCAACTTCCTCCTACAGTAGAGATGCATGTACAAACAGCACAGGTTGCAAGTCAGGAAGTTCATACAAAACTGTCCATGTTTAGCTGCTTTGTGACAAGACAAATGAACCAGAGGGTTTTACTCCATAAATATGTTTCAGTTTTAGATCATTTGAAAGAAAGAGAAGGGCAGTAAGAACGTACAGACAAAAAGGAACTGATTGTGATGTACTCTGCTGGAACAGATCAAGTCTTGAGGTTTAAACTGAGGTGACGGATCACAAGTAATGCAGTTGGGCTATGACGGGAGCTCAACCTGCAGGGGTGCATATAATCCTCTCCTCAGACTAGACTTATTTTCTCAGAACTAACACTACCTGCATCCTTTTCAAATGTTGCTTTTATTCTGAAGTCCTTTCACAATCACACATAAACATAACTGCAACCAAACAAGCAGCTAAAACTACTTCTGAAACTAACAGTATCCTCCCTTATGGATAACCTAATCACTTCACCGTCATATCAAAGAAATTATTTGTTTTATAGCTACTACATAAAATAAAATAAAATGAAAATACCATGGTTTGAGACAAACTTGAAGAATCCAGGAAAATAACAGCTTTCCAGTGGAACTAAAGTCACAATAAGCCTCCACATCCTTCATAAATCAACAATGATGAAATTGCAGACCATAATAAAAAGGAAATGTGAAGTGAGCCTCCACAAAATTGATTCACTCTGAACAGAAATGGATTCTATGCACACAATAAAGATGATGTCCTTGTTGAAGAATTTGAGAAGCTGTCTCAGGTTTGAAATACCTCATGTCTCTATGACAGTCACAAAACATCACAGACTCATCAGATAACAGCTCACAGATGTATTACTGACAGAACTAGGACTACAATGTTTTAATTGCTTATTTTAGATCTGCTTTGATGGTTTCCTCAACCAACACTGATCACAGTTGCTAAAATGCAATAATGCTAATCAGCAACACTCTCCAGCTCTTCCTGGAGGATCCCAAGATGTTCCCAAAACGGATAGGTTTATCTTCGGGTCTCCCAGTGGAGCAAGCTCAGAAAACCTTCAAAGGGAGATGGCCAAGAGGCATCTGCCCGAGACTACCTCAGTTGATGAGGAGGAGCAGTAGTAGTGCAACTCGGATATCTTTGCTCTATCAGTAAGGCTGAGCCCAGCTACCTTGTAGAGGAAGTCCATTTCTTCCACTTGTGCACAAGATGTTATTCTTTTTGTCTTGATCCACATCTCATGAACATAGATGAAGGTCAAAATGTGGATAGACCAGTAAATCAGGAGCTTTGCCTTTTGATTGTCTGTCCATCTCTCGCTCAGTCCTGTGATCAGTCACAATCAAGACACTATGATACTTGAGTCCCTCTTCAAGAAGAGAAAATGTATCCCAACCTAGATGGAACATTCAGCCTTTTTTCTGTTTTTGGATTATGGCCACTTCACATTTGGCTGTAAACCACCTCAGTTTATCATGGCTTAAAGATACCCACAGAACCACATGACCTGTGATGAGAGGAGAGACTCTAAAGTTGCCAAACCAGATACCCTACTTTCCTTGACTACACCTTGAAATCCTGTCCATGCACACCATAAACAAGACTGGAGACAAGGGGCAGCCTTGGTGGAGTCCAGAGTACAATAGGGACTAACTCAATTTATTGCCAAGAATGTGAACACAGCTCTTGCTTTAATAATAGGAGTGGAGCAGAGGGCAGCCATTTTTACAGCCCCTGGGGGGCAGTTGTGGGTATCAGTATCTTGCCCAAGGATACTTTGACACATAGCCTGCCAGGACCCAGAATCGAACCTCAGTCTGTCAATGTAAAGGCTATCTCATTCTCCATTAGGCTATGGCCACCACCTTTATCACTGCAGGAACTGTGTAGTCCTTAAATTAGACCATGGCAACCCATACATCCACAGCAACCCTCACAGAATGTCTGGAGGACCTTTTCAAGATCCACAACACTGATATAGACTGGAGTATCTAACACCCATGACCCCGTTCGATACCCTGGATAACAGACACAATGAGTTAACGCCTTCTCCCCAGCAACCCAGAGTAGATATTCCTGTGTAGGACCAGCAGTGTGATCCCCTGATAGTTTTTTGTGACCATCGCCCTGATTAACCTTTCCAAAGACGTCTCCATGAGACATGGAAGAAGCATGTCAACAAGTACAGGCCCACAGATCCTTCAGCATCTCAGGGTGAATCCCATCCACTCCTAGTGTTCTACCACTGGGGAACCTTTTGACTACGTTGGCGACCTCTGCCAATGTAATAGACTCGTCTTCCCCAGAGGACAGAATGAGCGTATTAAGGTGATCCTCAATGAGTTCCTTCTACTTATTACCAAACATTGTCTCCAGACTGAGTCAGCTGTTCTTCACCCAGACTAAACGGCCTGGTAGCCAGAGAGAAGAATAGAGTCTTCCAGATATAGCTATGGTTAGGTAAGTTTAAAAGAGGAGCTGATGTCTGATCAGTTTGTTGTACAAAGTACAACCTTGTAGCTCACGTAAAATTATTACTATTCAAGTTTTCTGTCTTAGTCTTATTTAATGTTGTATCATTTTTATAGTACTAAACTTGAACCTTGCAAAAGGTGTAAGAACTCTGTATAAATAAAAGTTATAAACTTGATGTTATGGCCTCATATTGAGTATACACATCATTGGACTGTGCTCAGTCAGGATAAATTAAATGGAAATGATCAAATGTGAGTTAAAAGGAATATAGCATCACCTTTTGTGCTGCTGTCACGGAGTTGTACACGCCGCACTGATTTCATTCATTCCCCTCATCCTCTCCGCCCTCCATCGCTGCTGTAATTTCACCTTCTCAGTCCTCGCTGACCCCGAGCAGCGCCACACAATGCACTGACAGAATGCACAAACACAGACAAACTCAGGTAGGCATTCACACACATGGTTCTTTGTTTCTCCTCTTATTCATCTGCATTCAGATGCATACTTTGGTTCATAATACCAGCTTGGTGCTCAGATAATACACACATATGTAGAGTGTGTCCTTCCCATCTGGTTGGTTTAATAGTGTATTCTTGTTGTTCGACCTCTGTAATAACTATAGGGTTTTGTTCTGAAGGTCTTGTGATAGCTGCACAGTCTCATTCAGACATGTCATGACCTGTAGAACACCCCTCCACACCCTGTTATCATCGGAGCTGACCAACTAGCCCCATTTCCATAACCATGGATCTAAGATAATCTTAAATTCCTGCTTTTGACAGTTTTAGGTTGCTTGTGACACCTCTGGAAAATTGTTGTTTATTTTTACAGTGTGGTTGCTTTGGAAATCCCAGTAAAGATGACGAAAACTGTCAAATAACATAAAGGGTTTTTTTTTTTTATTCACACATGTGGGTGTACATATGGCTCCGCTGGCTCCAATTCAGGCGTTTCTCCATCTCTTTTTGGGTTTTTTTTTCAAATTTTCTTTTCTTTGTACATTTCTTCAGATTTTTCATCTTGTTCTTTGTCTGGTTCAAACACAAATCAGCTGCTCATTGTCTTTGCACACCATTTCCATCACCTTCACCCACTCAGGTGCCGCCTAAGTGTCACTCCAGCACACACACAGATATACATTAACACAGATAGGTGTGCAGACAGATCCCAACCCATGAATCAAAGAGGAGAACAACGCTAATGAGAAGAAGGAATAAAGACAGGAAATCTCTGGGAAGCAAAATTCCTTCTGTGCTGATTATTGATCTTGCAGAGATGCTACAAAGAGGATGGAGAATTCAGCCCGACATGTGGGATGTAGGTGTGTTTGTTGCTGCCACAGAGGATCTGTGCAACAACTGGAAACCTTTTTAATCTGTGTGTGTGCAGTACGTATACTGCACCTCGATCAGCTTCTTTCTTCTGTCCTGTTATATCCCCAAAAAATGTTTATAAGCAAAGGGTTCTTTTATACCTTTATATCAAGCATTTTCTTTCTTGGGAATCATGATGTTCCACCAGTTTTGAAACGTATCATAGTTGTGAAAGGCAGAATCAGCTGTGCGTATTTATAAGAATTTGTTGTCATTTAAGGGACACAAGTGAGCACATGACTGATAAATCCCACCCAGGCTGGAGGGGTTTTTCTCTATAGTGTCAGTTCCATAAAGCTGGTTTCCATGGCGATCGCAAGGGTTGGCATGGTGATAGCGTCATTGACCTGAAGACTAACCATGACAACGAACCATCATTGACTTTTTTTTTTCTGTTTGGCTCGCCAACAGTCTCAAATTCTGTTATTGATGTGGTAAAAAAAACTTGATTCACATCATTAAAAAGCTGTTCTAGTTTTGTTCTGGGTTTAAAAGGATAATTAAGGATACTATAGCTCATACTCCCCCCCAATCACTCTTCATGCAATTTGCATGATGTAGATACGTGTTGCAGCACAGATCAGCTGATTCCTAGAAAGATAAAGGAAATATTAAGCAAATTCTGCAACAGTCTAAACAGGCAGTTGTAGTTTGTTTGTTTGTTATTCTGTTAGTAGTTACCAGAATCCTTTGTCTTATCACTGCTTTCATTGCCATGCCGTCCTTATTGCCAGATTTGGAGACATAACCTTAAATTTGAAGGTGTTGGCGACTATTATTCTGTAGTTGATTCCATGTGATTAGCTGAAATTTGCTGATGATGTTTACAGATGGTTAGTCAAGAAGCCTGTTTGTTTGTTTATGATGTATATTTTTTAAGTTTTTGCCCTTTTTGGCTTTAAACAACATTTTTTTCAAATGGTTTCTTTAAAAAAACTCTCAGACATGTCAGGTTCAAGGGATTGTGAATGGATTCACCATCTTTTCTGCAAAGTCCAGAGTAGTGTGGAGGAGGCCTAAGCTGCCCTCTGGGAGGCGCTGTAGGTCTTAAAAACTCCAGATTTACAGAACATTTTGTATCCAAGTGGTGTCTGAGAACTGAACTCAATGTCCCATCTGCTCAGTTTTGTGAGCATTACGGTCAGGAGTAGTATTTTTATGAAAAGTGCAACGTGTTCTTGGATGATCAGTGTGTTTTTTTTGGACATGCAATGTGTTCTCCGATGGTCAACGTGTTCTTAGACATGCAATGTGTTCTCCGATGGTCAACGTGTTCTTAGACATGCAATGTGTTCTCCGATGGTCAACGTGTTCTTAGGCATGCAACGTGTTCTCCGATGGTCAACGTGTTCTTGGACATGCAACGTGTTCTCCGATGGTCAACGTGTTCTTGGACATGCAACGTGTTCTCCGATGGTCACCGTGTTCTTAGGCATGCAGCGTGTTCTCCGATGGTCAACGTGTTCTTGGACATGCAACGTGTTCTCCGATGGTCACGTGTTCTTGGACATGCAAAGTGTTCTCCGATGGTCAACGTGTTCTTAGACATGCAACGTGTTCTCCGATGGTCAACGTGTTCTTGAACATGCAACGTGTTCTCCGATGGTCAAGGTGTTCTTGAACATGCAACCTGTTCGCCGATGGTCAACGTGTTCTTGGACATGCAACGTGTTCTCCGAAGGTCAATGTGTTCTTGAACATGCAACGTGTTCTCCGATGGTCAACGTGTTCTTGGACATGCAACGTGTTCTCCGATGGTCAACGTGTTCTTGGACATGCAAAGTGTTCTCCGATGGTCAACGTGTTCTTGGACATGCAAAGTGTTCTCCGATGGTCAACGTGTTCTTAGACATGCAACGCGTTCTCCGATGGTCAACGTGTTCTTGGACATGCAACGTGTTCTCCGATGGTCAACGTGTTCTTAGGCATGCAACGTGTTCTCCGATGGTCAACGTGTTCTTGGACATGCAACGTGTTCTCCGATGGTCACGTGTTCTTGGACATGCAAAGTGTTCTCCGATGGTCAACGTGTTCTTAGACATGCAACGTGTTCTCCGATGGTCAACGTGTTCTTGGACATGCAACGTGTTCTCCGATGGTCAACGTGTTCTTAGACATGCAATGTGTTCTCCGATGGTCAACGTGTTCTTAGACATGCAACGTGTTCTCCGATGGTCAACGTGTTCTTAGGCATGCAACGTGTTCTCCGATGGTCAACGTGTTCTTGGACATGCAACGTGTTCTCCGATGGTCAACGTGTTCTTGGACATGCAACGTGTTCTCCGATGGTCACCGTGTTCTTAGGCATGCAACGTGTTCTCCGATGGTCAACGTGTTCTTGGACATGCAACGTGTTCTCCGATGGTCACGTGTTCTTGGACATGCAAAGTGTTCTCCGATGGTCAACGTGTTCTTAGACATGCAACGTGTTCTCCGATGGTCAACGTGTTCTTGAACATGCAACGTGTTCTCCGATGGTCAAGGTGTTCTTGAACATGCAACCTGTTCGCCGATGGTCAACGTGTTCTTGGACATGCAACGTGTTCTCCGAAGGTCAATGTGTTCTTGAACATGCAACGTGTTCTCCGATGGTCAACGTGTTCTTGGACATGCAACGTGTTCTCCGATGGTCAACGTGTTCTTGGACATGCAAAGTGTTCTCCGATGGTCAACGTGTTCTTGGACATGCAACGTGTTCTCCGATGGTCAACGTGTTCTTAGACATGCAACGCGTTCTCCGATGGTCAACGTGTTCTTGGACATGCAACGTGTTCTCCGATGGTCAACGTGTTCTTGGACATGCAACATGTTCTCCGATGGTCAACGTGTTCTTGGACATGCAAAGTGTTCTC
>SSNP01000006.1:9152563-9255835 GCA_006937955.1 Pachypanchax playfairii
TGCAATGTGTTCTCCGATGGTCAACGTGTTCTTAGGCATGCAACGTGTTCTCCGATGGTCAACGTGTTCTTTGACATGCAACGTGTTCTCCGATGGTCAACGTGTTCTTGGACATGCAAAGTGTTCTCCGATGGTCAACGTGTTCTTGGACATGCAAAGTGTTCTCCGATGGTCAACGTGTTCTTAGACATGCAACGCGTTCTCCGATGGTCAACGTGTTCTTGGACATGCAACGCGTTCTCCGATGGTCAACGTGTTCTTGGACATGCAACGTGTTCTCCGATGGTCAACGTGTTCTTGGACATGCAACGTGTTCTCCGATGGTCAACGTGTTCTTGGACATGCAACATGTTCTCCGATGGTCAACGTGTTCTTGGACATGCAAAGTGTTCTCCGATGGTCAACGTGTTCCATAGCTTTTCTCTAGTGATTTGTTCATGCTGCTCATGCAGGTCATACAGGTTCATGCAGTTCTCACAGGTTACTGTCCTCCCCTTATGGTCATCTTATGTTTATTAAATCATGTTTTGTAACCATATCTTACGTGTTTTTGTGATCCATAAAAAATAAATATATTTTGTTGTACATGGTGCAGTTACAGTATAAGAACTGTGTTTAACTCCATACCGGCCCTCTGGTGTAGGATTACTCTGCCTTCAGTGATCAGACCCACAAAGTTTCCTATATTTATGCATTTAAGTGAGATGTAAAAGTATGTTTCCTCTGCAGGAACCAGGTTCTTTTTCTATTTTGTTAATTTTTTTACCCAATTTGTTTCTTCTTGAGAAACGAGGGCTTAAATGGATTCCACGGTAGAATTTCACCCCGAGTGTAGAAGTAATGCTTTTGAAACTGCCTGAAACCTTTGTGGTTGGTGGGGAGGGGATTCTAAACATCTGATTGGTTCAATATCTCCAGCTTTCCCAACAGCAGTTTGAAATATACATCTTATAGAACCGAAGCAGCTGCCTGCTGAGAAGCAAAACACATCTGTGAAATTCTGGAAAAACATTCAGCTTGTGTTTGACATAAAGATCATTTCATTTTCACTTTTGATTGTTTTAATTGGCTTTCAATTCCAAAAACATTAACAGTCTTTTTTTTTATTAATTAGCAGCTTGTGTGTCACATTTGTTATATCTTAAAAATAACTCAACTTTAATTAAAAAAACCCATAAACCATTAAGATTTTGGCACTTTTTAATTAAAACAGTTGCATTAAGTTTAATCAAAGTCATCACAATTTAATATGGGATTGTTTTTTCTTTCAGTTTATCTGGTTTTAAAACACAGATTTTAAAATCGTGACTTTGCCTCCGCAAAGCAGCAAATATTCACACACAGCTGACGGTGTGTTTTATGGATTAATTGGCTCTATGAGTGATTGATTTGTTAATTCATAATGGAGCTGAGCACAACATCTTATAGCTGCCTCTCCCAACCGGTTCATCAGATAAAGTGCACTTAGCCGGAGTGTAAAACTTGTTCCAAGGATGAGGAAGGAGGGAGGAAAAGGACTCTGCGGCTAACACTAAAATTGCATTTAGGCCCTGTTATCTTTGCTTTACCCTCTTGGGTCTCTCACACTTTTTACATCTGAGGAGTCATGAGAGCTGCACAAGATGTGCACATCCTGAACATGGACAGAAGCATGACAGAGTCAAGCCTTGTGATAAGATGGCCTAATTCCTGGATACACCTTCATCTTTGACAGCGTGGTTTTGTTTTCTTACACGCAACACAGCTGGTCTGTGACGTGTGTGAACACACTCACTGATTTCCACATTTGATACACTAGTGTCAGTGTTTATTCTTCCACTATTGTCACAAACATTCTCCATTCATCCTGCTGCACCTGGCAGAAAACTCGTCAGTGACTCTTCTCTCTGTTTTCTCCATCTTTTTCTCGTATTACAGGCCTTTAGCACTGCAAATTAAATTCAAAATTGCATTTCTGAGTATTTCTGCATTCAAATCGCTGAATCAGTAGCACATGCAAAAATGTGTCTAAAAAAAAAGAGTGTGTTTGTGACGTGGAAAATCCACTGGCTAAAAGCTCCTACTCCGCTAAACTAACGGTAAGCTAGCTATAAACTAGCTGTAAGCTAGCAGTAGTGCTAGCATAAACAGAGAGCTCTCAGCAACAGGGAGGGGTGGAGTGCTGCATGCCAACTTTCTGCCCACAGTACAGAGGCAAATTGTTAATGAGCTACTGCTGCTATGCAGAAACTACTTCCTAGAAAACGGCATGTTTTGTGATTTGGGTTAAAAACGCCATAATCATAATTTAAAGACCACTGAGACACTTAAAAATAGCTCAAAGGATGATCAGAATGGGTTTTCCATTTGAAAACCAAGACATGTATAATATAGAAGCTTCAAAAAGTTGACTTCCAGATCTGGAAATGAAAACATGTGCATAACAAAAGTAAACAGCCTTTTGTTAAATATTATTGATCCATTTAGGATTAAAATTCTCTCAGTTTGCTTTTAGATTTTCAGTTTCACATATAGATTCGAGCAGCATTCGGTAGTCAGTTCCATCCATCACTTGCTGGTATATTAGTTACTACCTTGCAGGTTTTTATTTCTTATTCTTTGTAACTGACAAAATTTGAGATTTTTTTTTTTTTGGACTTTGAGGTTTCTCGTAGTTTCAGAAGTTTTAGATTTGAATCAAACACACGCGACAAAAACCTGAAAGTGTCTCGTTCTCGTCCAAAACAACCGATTCGGGACACATGAACCATCTTCAGTACCTAAATAAACCTTTTTGGGTGATTTTATTGCATGTTGGATTGGAAGCTGTGCAAATGCAAATGAATGTACCAGAAGCATTTGTGGGTTTTTTAGTTTGTTCGTCCCACACAGACCGTGCAGTGTGCCATCATCTGATTCGGCTCCTTCTCTGCATCTGTTCCCACTGCGAATGCCAAGGGAACGAGGACTCCAGCATGGCGCGGCTCTGAAGCGTCACCGCCGCCAGCGTGCTGTCATTTTCCCTGCTCGTTGGAGCTGACGCTCGTTTGGCCTGTCCCTCCCTCCCTCTGCGTGTCCTCCCAGAGGCGAGGCCTCAGGTGGATGTGAGCTCTGACACATGGAGGAAAAATCAGCAGGTCGTGTCATCAAGCATTTTCTGTGCTCCAGTTGTCCACAAACTTGACCGATGGAGAACTTTAGCCAGCAAATGGCTCCTGATTTCTTTCAGAGATATTGAGTTTGCTGTCACTCAGAAACAAAGAACAGAAAATCCTCTGGAGAATTAAAGGGGGTTGATTTGTTGTTGGAAAATACACCAGTGATAGTAGTAAATGTCATGATAACAACCTTAACTTATCGCACAAAAACCCACATAAATCGTATTTCACAGTCTTCCTGCAAATCCACATACATCCCTGGAACGTGTCATCTTCTCTCTTGTTCCTAAACAGTCCCATCTGTTCTAGAAAAAATCTGCTCGTTCTCTTAATACCACTGATTACTGAGAAATGTAGCCAAGTCTGTGGATTTTACAGAACAGTGTGTCATTCAAACATTTTGCCATGCAGTAGCAGAACCAATCTGCTCCTTTCTGCAAAAAACACACAGTCGACGAGCAAGAAAGACGTCAGGAGGAGGGTCGAAAACACCGCGATGTTTATTAAAGACGGTTGAGACTCATGCTGTTTGAGATTTTAGTAAAAGTTTGGAAAACTAAAAAAAAAAATCAGACTTCAGTTATCTTGTCAGGTCTGGGACTTGGTCACTGTTAGCAAAGGTTTTCTTTATGTTTCTCTAATTCATGTTTCTTTAACATTTTTATTTAACAAAGAGAAACTGAAATTAGATTTTTCTTTCGAAAAAATCATTTTTTCTAGGCAAAAAAGTGGATTATTACTGCAACTTTCTTATTTGTTTTAGATTATGGAGAACAGAGGTTTATAATAATACCACTTTTTTCATACTGATACAATACCGATACTTGGATCTGTGTACTTACCAACACTAAGTACCAATGCCGATACTTTTACCACACCAAAAAATGCATTATTTAGATTTTAGAAGAATTAGAAGACAGGTTGGTTTTTTTTTCTACTCTGCTTGTTACAACAAATGATGGTTAACTCGATAAAAAAATAAAATATTAATAAAAATTACCATAAAACTAAAATTTTTAGTGAAAAAAATATATTATTGCAGAATTCTCACATTTTAAGTATCAGTTTATGGTATCGGTTAACTAACCGATACGAGTACATTGGTATTGGTCACCATACCCAGTATCGGTTGTTCCATCTCTAATAGAGACTTGTTCTTAGGCCTGGGCAATTAATCCTTTAAATTAATTAATTAAAATTTTTTGTTGCGGGCGATTTAGGGTTAGGGTTATAAATAAATCGAGATTTTGCATAGTGGCGCTTTTTGGCTCCCCAGGGTTTCCGTAGAATTAGTTTCACATGGTTTACTGCGACAGACGTGCAGCACGAGACCTCATGCTGCAACATTTGCTTAAAGCCCATCGCAGTCAAAGAAACACCTGAAACAGAGACATCCAGTCGAACATGGAAAACACCCGTCTCTCTGAGACGAACAAACATCGCAGTGGCTAACAAAACTTAGCTAAAAACCGCTAACTGTAGCTAAATCCTTTGTACAAGGTAGCGCAAATAACAGGAAAGAGGTGGAGAACAATAACTGAAGCGGTCGCTTAAAGTTGTACGTTGTTTGTACTTGTTGCTTTAGAGGGAAATTTGGAAAAAATCGGAAATCAAACAAAAAAAATTAATCTGCGCTTTTATTTTTAAGCCCTATCGCCCAGCCCTACTTGTTCTATATGAACGCTTCAGCTCAATGTCTGGGAAATCTGCTGTTTTTCATGTTTTTCTGAGGTTTATTACAAATAATAGAGTCTTGATAATCACTGTGTATGCTGGAGTCGGTTGGGACACTGGTAGGCCGTGCTTGGACTACTGCCTTCCTATATGTAATGTAATTCAATCACAAAGAGAAATGTTGATTCTTATGGTTTACGATCAAGTAACCGTTTCTTGTCCTTTCTGCACCTTCTACATGGAATATGCTGCAAAAGACTGGAAACTAACAGAACTTATTTCATTGAATGTGTTTAAATTCAGACTGAAAGCGTTTAAGGAAACTTTTAGAACTTGTAACTGCTTTTCTTAAATTATATGTAATTTTAATTGTTGGTTTTAGGAATTTAATTTTTTGCTTGTATTTTAGATTTTCGTAAACTGAATGTATTTTTAATTGTAAATTGTTTTAATTGAAATGTTGTTGCCCCTCACCCAGGACTCTCTTGAAAAAGTGGTTTTTAATCTCAAAGGGACTTTCCTGGTAAAATAAAGTTGTTTTCTTTTTTTTAAAAAAAAGAGGCTTTCTGTGTTTATATCTTTATTATTTGTAATCTTCACAACAAGTTTCTACATCTGTATATTCAAACAGTAACAAATTAACCTATATGTTTCTAAAACCTGCCTTTAATTAAAGTTAATGACGTTTTCCGTCTCTCTCGTTGGGATAATTGGCAGGTTTATGGTACGAGATGAGCTTCATGTTTTAGTGGTGTGAAGCAGATACGTGAGGATTGAGGTGTACCACAGATGTGCCTGCGGCTCTGAAACTGCCTGAAATAAGCCGCTCCACGTGCATCACTGACTCCACTGTTCATCCAACAACTCCACTAAACAGAGTCCTAAAAAAAAAGATTGTGTCGAGCTGCTTTTTTCTGTCTCGGGGGTTTAACGTCGCCTGTCCTTTGTCTTTGTTTCCTCCCCTCCGTCCTCAGGCTCTGGTGGGAGAAAAATACGGCAGCATCCGAGTTCCCGGGGAGGTGGAATCAGCAGAGTTTGAGATGATCTTGGATGCAGCTGTGGAGGCGGGGCTGGACACACACATCTTAGAGGAGTGGTACTGCAGGGATGAAAACTCTGTGCCACCCGCTTACTACCTCAAACCCAAAGGCCAGATGCTCAAGAACTACCAGAACTCTGTGAGTCTGTGAGCTGCTGATCCAAACACGTGAACGTCACTCAGACGTGGCGAAGAACGATGTCATGTTAAGGTTTTTACAGTTTTACACCCATTGCAGGTTTCTTAGCTGACTTCGGATTTATGTAAAAACTTTGAGCCGTCCTTTCCAAATTTATCTCGACCCCAATTTTTTCTCAAAAAACAAAAACAGCATCTAAAACATGGATGATCTGGTTAAACATGTGAAAACTGAGAATTTAAATCATCTTCTCCAAAACAACAAGTTTTTCCTCTTGATAAATAAGATCCTTCACTATTTGACAGCGTCTGAATAAATAAACTAAAAGATAATTACAACATAAAAATGCACTGAATCACAAGACATTTTTTTATGTCTCTGAAATGTGAATTTAAAATATCTTAAATCAGAATATCCAGTCAGATCATATATGATAATATAATAATAATCTAAATAAATAAATACTTTGGTTTATTATCACTCTGTTAAATGTATTTTTAGCTATTTAAGTGTCAAATTACAGTTTTTATTGCATCATGATAATGAAACTTTCTTTAATAAGAAGTTTGACAGAAAGCAGGTTTTGTTTATATGTTTATATGTTACTGTAAAGTTTTTTTAATAGACTTTACAGATTATTTATTGAATTTTAAGTCTTTGTCACGCAGTAAAAGCTCAACTTGCACAAATTAGCAGCTTAGCTATGAGGCATTTAGAAAACTAGGAAAAACTAGTGATGCACCGATATCAATACTGGTATCGCGTATTGGGGCCAGTACCATCTAATGTACTTGTATCGGTATGTTAGTTAACAGATACCATGAACAGATACTTAAAATGTAGAAACTCTGCAATAATTTCACAGAAAATGTTTATTTTTCATGGTCATTTTTATTGATATTTTATTTTTTATTGAGTTCACCATCTTTTCCTGTAACAAGCAGAGAAGAAAATAAAACATGTCTTCTAGTTCATTGCATATTTATGTGAGGTAGAAGTATCGGCATCAGTACTCAGATCCAAGTATCAGTATTGTATCAATATGAATAATGTAGTATTGTTGTTGCAAAACCGCAGATCCAGTCTGAGCTAACTGAATCTGTTCAAGAATAAAATTAAAAAAACAGATTTTCCTCCATCGTTGTGTTTAGTACAGGATGTTCTCGCTCTGTATCAGATTCCTGTACCACTAGGAGTCTAATTCACGTCTAAATATAAGACTCACAACATCCAAGTTCCTTTTTCTTGTCAACAGTTTTAGAAAATAAAACATGGAGCCTGTAAAAGAGCATAATTTGGGCTTTTTAAGACCACTGATGGAGGATTTGTGTCCTTGCGTTCTGTTGTGAAGGGCTTTAGCTCCACTTGATAAACACATTTCACATGCACAGAAAAGAGGCTTTGCATTGAGTCTGTGAACGCAGTTCTTTAAAAGCCTTTTTGATGTCTTGTGCTTTAATGTTTGTCCAAGTTTTTAGAGTACTTGTGACTGCGCCTTTAAGATTTACCCATCACGATTCTGCCAGCACAGGAAAAGCTGTTTCTTTAAAGACTATTAAAGAGTAAAATATTATCTGTTTTAACTTTTGAAACATTCAGACCGAGCAACAAATCAATCAAACCTTTAATATTTTAAACCAGTTTGACTAAATGAGGACCGTTCCCTTTCCTCGCTCTCCTTTTTTAGATGGAGTCAAGCAGCGCGGTGAAAACCAAGAACGACAAGGCCTGGAGGAACGTGTCAGAGGAGATCAAGAGGATCTTCCGAACAGCCGTGCTGCAGCTTCAAGAGAAGGGGACCATGAAGAACACCGAGGCCAACAAATTCCTTTGTTCTGGTTTGTTTCAGGCTCTTTTCTCATGTTTAAGTTCAACATTTTGAATCAATTATGACTGAGAAGAGTGGTGGTGATTGTGTGAATTTCCTTGTTTAAGGCTTGATTGGTTCTATTTTTAAACATTACAATAACTGTACTGGAAACACATGACATTAAAGGTTAAATAAGGAACAATTTCAGAAAAAATTACATTTAAAAAAATAATAATCCCTCCACGGGCTGTTTAGAGGGGTGCAGAATGAAAGTACAGTATTTCCTTTAAAAATTTGAATTAAAATATAATAAAATATTGATTTTGACGGGCACGACGTTGGCATAATGTTTACATCTACCAGCCAATAGCGACACCATTGCAGGTTGTCTAATACGGTAAATAGTCTGAGGCTGGTACTTCGGAAAATAGCGAGTCTGTAAGTCAAGCATCTGCTTCAGAGTCTCTGAGATTTCATTATCCTTCTCAGAAGAGGAGCGACCAGAGAAGATCAAAAACCAGAGTGAGTTTAGGTGAAGCTACAATAGATGGACCCAGATAAAAAATGTTCACAGCATCAAAACCCCCGCAGAAATGTTAAACCTGCATTCTGACGACTGGAAACCGTGTTCTGTTGTTGCGACTATAACATCCACACACTAGATGTCACTGTGGTGTTCATATCCAACCTTTAACTCTATCGTTCTAAATGGCTATTTAAAATTAACAATTTTTTTCATTTGCTAGGACAAGACTTATTAAGCACAACCAAGCATTTATAAATCAGTTATAAGATTAATAAAGACCTCAGTTTGGACAAACAGATTAGATCAGAACAGACTGAGCTAACGGCTAGTCTAGGCAGCGCTAAGAATGAAACACATTCCCTAAAACTCTCCAGTCTTAAAATCTTTTATAGAGTTTCATATGAAAGCTGTTTACAAATCTTGATATTGGCGTCTGTGTTAGATTTAATGGGTGTTTATTTGCTATCAATTAGCGCCAACATTACTAGCACCTAGCTAACAGCCTAGCTAACTTGCACCTGCATTATCGCTGCCAGAATAACCACATATTATTTATATTATACAGATTTATAACATATCATTCATGTAATCCACCTTATTCTTGGCCCTACTCAGACTAGCTATTAGCTTGTCAATCTTATAGGAGCTGGTCTCTATTTCTCCAAACTGAGGTTGTTCAAAGAGCAATCTACAACCAGGAAGATAGTTGTTGCTAAACTTTCTACAGTAATCCACATGAAAAGACATGAGCTGTCCATTAAAGTGACAGATAATATGGCTACTCTGCTTTTCATGCCTAAAAATCTGAATATGCTAATCATGACTTGATTACTTTGTGTTTTCTACCCAAAATGGGATTTTTTTGTGCTCAATAATGATGTGAGTATATTCAGCTAACAAAAGTACCGCATAAGTCTTTCAGTCTTTTATTTCGGTGCTCAGAAAATGTCTCCATATCAGTTTTTCTACTTTTCAGATGGGACTCACCCAGTCATCTCTGTGTTATTTGGAAAGGACTAAACCAATCTTTCAAGACATCTTTTCATTTCTCTGGTTGTTGCTTTGGGAGACAAACTCAAAGCAATAAGCTGCTGGGATCTAATGACACCATATAATTGTGTAAAATAAGAGTGAAAAATAAGAAGAGATATTTTTTGTGTCAGGAAGCGCTCAGACTTCACTAAGGACTCAAGGCTTTAAACGGTGTTTGATTAAAAACGCAGAGGACGTTATCTTTTTTAGCTTCTTCTTTTGCACAATGTGTTCCTTCCTCACTTAAATTAACAAGCTCAGTAAGCTGAATTACATGGAAAATACCAGCAGAACTGCAGTCAGCAGGCTTTTGGTGCTGACTTATGGGATTTTATCATCTCTGCTTTTTAGAGCTGAAGAAAAATCCATTTAAATTGGTGCTAACAGCTTCTAGAACCGGTCCAGCTGTGCTCATAAAAGTAAGATAACTCCAACATTTTGCCAGACTTCTATTTTACTTTCATTCTTATTTAGATCCAAGTCATCGCCAGCGTCTTGCACTTAATTTACACGATTGTTAGAAAAAACCCGGATCACAGCTTGAAAACTCAACAGCACTGAATCCTGTTTAAACCCATTCAGAAAAAATATTGAAGACTTTCTTTTTTATAAAATTCTTCAAAAAAGTTAAAAGGTCTGAATCGAACAGCTCTCTGGAATTTAAACAAACATCTGGATTTCAGAACCAGAAATGTGGATCTGGAGTGACTGTTGCTCAAGATGTTAGAAGTTAAAACAACTAGTCTATGATATTTTAGCTAAATCATCAGTTTAATGTCTAAGCTTTTAAATGTCTTCAAGCTTTGCTCAATGTAGAAACTGGCTCATAATTTTCCAGAAACTATATATTTTTTTGTTATTAAATGTTGTTTATGGTAGGTTTCAATAATCATTGTTGAGAATGTCAACATTCGGGTCGGAGGGGGTGGGGGGTGAGGCGAGGGGGGGTTCTGCGGCGGCGGCGGGGGAACGTTACGACAGTGAGCTTTCACAGGGGACCAGTAGGGGGAGAGCGAGAGCAAAACTTACTTAGTTCTGCTTTAAGTCCTGCCCCCTCCTGCCAAATAAACTGTTTTTCCAGGTGTTGATTTTTAGCTCTTATGTTGATGCTGCCTGTTCACATACTCATTTATTCAATATACATATATTAAACCAATTTATAGTGATCTACTGATACTAAAAGTTTATAATATTTACACTACAATAAAATACGAAACAGCTGGAAGCCTCCAAAATATTGTGATGCATTTGGGATCATTTGGAACGTATAGCCAGTATTTTTTCATGATGTTACAACACAGCTGTTTTTTTTTTTTGTGGTTACAGCTTTGGAGGATGAATTAGACTTCGCCCTAGGGAAACAAACCCCCGCCTTTCTCAGGAAATGCGTCTGCTACATTCGCAAGATCTCCAACTTCGACCGCTTCGCCAAACTCCCCGAGATGTCCCGCTACATGGACATCGTGGTGAGCGGCGATCGCGTCATGCGCAACCAGGAGGCCTACGAGCGGCTGCTGAAGGTACGGGATGAGTTCATCCCCACCATCGTGGCAGCTTCCAACCTCCGTGTCTATTCTTCTGTCACCCACTGCGACATGAAGATGGGCTACTCGCAGGAGGTGGAGAGTCACTACGTGGAAGGTCTGTGTAAACAGTTCTACGAGGACATGGTGGATATCATCCAGGCTACGGTTCAGCAGAACTTTGAGACAGAAACCGATCCGCTGTACGACGAGGTCCTACAGCACCTGTCCCTCTGTAAAAACTATGCAGCCCTCTTTAAGTACAAGTCAGAGTCGCTGGATTATGTGCAAGAGTACGTTATGCCCTCTAAAGGGAGCAGGATGAGCCCTCTGGTGGTCTACGGAGGACCCTGCACCGGAAAGACTCTGCTGCTGTCTGAGGCGGCTAAACAGGTGAGACGAACAAGGAAGAATGTTCCATCTCTCTTCTTTCATGTCATCCTCTTCCTCTCTGACTCTCCCAGTTTGTTCATGCTCAGCTCCCTCTGTCTATCTGATCTCAGCATGTGTCCATCTTTGTACAGCAGAGGATGAGGGGGCGAGCAAGCGTTCATGTCTCGCTTGACCATCTGTGTGCCTGCCAAGAGGCAGTCCATTGCGTGCGTGCTTGTGTCTTTAATTTTCTATGAAGCCAAGTGAGCGTGTACAAGTTGATCCACAACTGTGTGTGTTTGTGTCTTTAGGGCATTTGTGTGCTAAATGTAGCAGCATTATGTTTTTTAAAGGACATGTTTTTTTGTTAAGTATTTGCATGTGTCACACTCATATCTCCATCTCCGCTTCAACTTTTGAATTAAATGCCACTATAATTGCGAACATTTATAGTAAGTAACAGATGGTGATGCAGGATTCAAACAAGAATAAATTTAAGATTCAAAGCTTCAGGTTAATACTAAATGTTCACATCCTTTAATTAACATTTTAATTAAAGGTGTCAGGACGGAAACTGAAGATTAACGTGTGTTTCAATGCAAATGCACTGAGTTCTAAATTGTTGCTCCTCCCTCACCTTCAAGAAAACCTGTTAAAAATACATCTCTCAGTGGTTTGACTGATAAAACCGTGATATTTAGTAGCAGTATATCATAAGAAGTGGAGTACATTCAAAAAGAAATGGCTAATAAACACATAATAGAATTTTTTTTGGGTGGAACAACTGATGTACAAGCTCAGCACCCTGTGGAGCTCCACACCTTGGACATGCCTTACTGTAGAAACCTCGTCTTTACACGTCTGAACTGATGACATTTTTATAGTTTTTGCATAATATCAAATTTATTTGTTATTATTATCATTATTTGGTGTAATGATGTCACACTCAAACTTTCCAGAATTTTTGCATGCGAACTCTTCTTACTCCCACAAGCTTTACACTTCTTATACACTTTATACATCAACATGTCTGTATTTTTATCTTCTTTGGGATGAGAAACAGGTGTGCAGTTACAATGGAGACCCTAATAAGCCACTTGCGGTTACCATGGTGACCCCTATAAGCCGCTGGCAGCAGCTTTAACATTTCCTTTGATCTTGGTTCTGTTTAAATTTTTATACTTTTTATACATCAAAACGTTGGCATTTGTTGGAACTTGAAATATTGCAAAGGTAAATCCCAAACTAAGGCTGGGTTTCATAGAAGAATCCATGTTGCCATTTTAGGTAACTGTAAATATGTAAATAAACCAACTCCGTTGCTCTGGTTGAACAGGGTTGGTTTGTTTTTGTTTTCTGTCCTAATTTTAAGTCCTCACAGATGTGACCGATTGGTGTGTTTTGGTTTCATCTAAGAGGAAAAAATAGAAAAGAAAAGGTCCACTTTCATAACTAGGCTGCTTCATCACAATCGTCTTGTCATGTCTGTTAATCTCCAGCCATTAAGCGCCTACAGCATATTGAAATAAAAAGCCTTTGTGGCCTCGGTGTTTGAAGAGGAAGGGAACATTATTTGATTAAACGAGAATATACGAGGTGATGAATAACTACAAAAGTGCTGTGGGATTACTGCGCTTACGCTCTAATCCACTGGGTGTGATTCACACTTACCCTTTTTTTATTTTGCCTCATCTGACTGTCTGAAGTGTTTGGGCCTCACTGAGCCTCCTAAAATACAGGTCTGTGTCTTCCTCCAAACTGTCTGAAACTGTGTGTGAGCTTTTATTAAAGAAGCAAAGCCCTAGAAAAAAGCAAATATGTTCTAATACCATAATATATTTATGGTATTCAAAAAAGTAGCACACAAGCTAAGTTGTTGTAGAAGATTGATAAAAAATTAAGAGGTTTCTCTGGATACTTACTGTGTATTTGATTTATAAATCATCTATAAGCCCCATTGCTAAGGGAAGAAGAATCCAGGTCAGAGTACTGTACGCCACATCTGGGTTTATTGGTCAGACCGCCACAGTGATTCATAAACAATCACAATCAATATGCTAATTTAATTTTTTTTATGTTATTTTATTTAAACAGGTTATCTGATTTTATGATGCACATTTTCTCTTATCAGTACATCTACTGCAAAACTCTATATGTAGGCTGGACCAAATATTAGGAGCAAACTGGAGAGTAGAGTTTAAAAACTGACAAATGAAAAGCGACTGAGGTGAAATTCCCCTCCTGCCCATGTTTATACAGTAAGACACACAATTATCCGTCTAGGAAGTAGGAATGGGTGATATGGCGGGAAATTGAACAGCCCACTAAGATAAATGAACGATAACTAGCGCCAGCAACCTCGCGCGCACACCCACACACACCCGTTCCTTTCTCTATAACAAATAGCCTAACTTTCATAATGTGCTTGTAAATGTGATGGTTCTTGTTATTGTATGGCTTCAACCAGCCTTTTAATTCAGGGTTCTATTCCCACTCCTTTCTGTATTTCGTAAGAAGTCAGACTCAGAGAAGCGACCACATGATCGAGAGTAGCGTCCACACCTGGTCTGAGAGAAAGTGATTGGGGCTGCGAATGAAGTCGGTGATTTGGTGATAGTGTGCAGTCGTTTATTTTAGACAGAAAATATTTTGCCTTTGCATCTGAGCACTGGTGATCAGCTGCAGCTGCTTCAGGCGGATGCAACAGTCTGGATTCAGCGGGTCTAATATCTGTCCAACTGAGCAGGCAGAGCTAAATTCAGTAGGCTCCACTGATAAGGGACACAGTAACAATGATGCTTGTTCCACGTTAGGCTACAAAACTATCGAATAACATCATAAAAGTAAAAGATTTGTCGCTAGTTGTTTTTTGGAAAAGAGTCCCGTAGGAGTCTAAACACGGTAAATACACCGACACAGTCGCTGCTACGTTAGCAGCGCTGCTCCTACAGACTGGGGTGAAGTCACATGACTGTACGGTGGATGTGATTGGATGTGTTTACACTCTTTGTAACCACCGTTTTTCTGCAAACTTTGCATAATATGGTAGTTTACTACTCATCGGATTTCTCTGTAATCAAACCAGTTCGAAACTGTGGAGTTAGCTCCTCCTCAGCTTCACGTCTGCCTTCCGCCACCCAGCACGTAAATCAGGCACGCACAAAACTACGTCATCAACATGACTTATCGTTGTTTTCGCGAGGAGACAAATTTTTATAATGATGAGAATTTTCAACAGTATTTTGCAAACAATAAGATATCGCCCATTCCTACTAGGAAGGAAAATCACCTGTTTTTAAGCTGATTATTCACAACAAAAATAACAAAAGAAATTAAAATTTGGAAGTTTCATCTCTCAAAAACAAGTTTTTAAACTGACCAATTAAACACAAACTTTAGCTTGAGCAGGTTTGAGGTGGGGGGCCTTGAAGAGAACGGGGTTAGAACCACTGATCTTGCATATAAAGTCACTGTACAGTGGTGTGAAAAACTATTTGCTCCCTTATTCTTTTGTATGTTTGTCACACAAAATTTTTCTGATCACCAAACACATTTAACCATTAGTCAAAGATAACAGAAGTAAACACAAAATCTAGTTTTTAAATGATGGCTTTTATTATTTAGGGAGAAAAAAATCCAACCCTACATGACCCTGTGTGAAAAAGGAATTGCTCCCTGCACCTAATAACTGGTTGGGCCACCCTTAGCAGCAATAACTGCAATCAAGTGTTTGCGATAACTTGCAACAACTCTTTTTTTAGCTCTGGAGGAATTTTGGCCCACTCATCTTTGCAGAATTGTTGTAATTCAGCTTTATTTGAGGTTTTTCTAGCATGAACTGTCTTTTTAAGGTCATGCTATAGCATCTCAATAGGATTCAGGTCAGGACTTTGACTAGGCCACTCCAAAGTCTTCATTTTGTTTTTCTTCAGCCATTCAGAGGTGGATATGCTGGTGTGTTTTGGGTCATTGTCCTGCTGCAGCACCCAAGATCGCTTCAGCTTGAGTTGACGAACAGATGGTCGGACATTCTCCTTCAGGACTTTTTGGTAGACTGTAGAATTCATGGTTACATCTGTCACAGCAAGCCTTCCAGGTCCTGAAGCAGCAAAACAACCCCAGACCATCACACTACCACCACCATATTTTACTGTTGATATGATGTTCTTTTTCTGAAATGCTGTGTTACTTTTATGCCAGATGTAACTGGACATTTGCCTTCCAAAAAGTTCAATTTTTGTCTCATCAGTCCACAAGGTGTTTCCCAAAAGTCTTGGCAATCATTGAGATGTTTCTTAGCAAAATTGAGACGAGCCCTAATGTTCTTTTTGCTTAACAGTGGTTTGTGTCTTGGAGATCTGCCATGCAGGTTGTTTTTGTCCAGTCTCTTTCTTATGGTGGAGTCATAAACACTGACCTTAACTGAGGCAAGTGAGGACTGCAGTTCTTTAGATGTTGTCCTGGTGTCTTTTGTGCACTCTTTGATGAGTTGTCTCTGCGCTTGGGGTAATTTTGGTTGGCCGGCCATTCCTGGGAAGGTTCACCACTGTTCCATGTTTTTGCCATTTGTGGATAATGCCTCTCACTGTGATTCGCTGGAGTCCCAAAGCTTTAGAAATGGCTTTATAACCTTTACCAGACTGATAGATCTCAATTACTTTTGTTCTCATTCGGTCCTGAATTTCTTTGGATCTTGGCATGATGTCTAGCTTTTGAGGTGCTTTTGTTCTACTTCTCTGTGTCAGGCAGCTCCAATTCAAGTGATTTCTTGATTGAAACAGGTTTGGCAGTAATCAGGCCTGGGGTGGCTATGGAAATTGAACTCAGGTGTGATACACCACAGTTAGGTTATTTTTTTAACAAGGGGGACAATTCCTTTTTCACACAGGGTAGGGTTGGATTTTATTTATCCCTAAATAATAAAAGTCATAATTTAAAATCTGCATTTTGTGTTTACTTGTTGTCTTTGACTAATGGTTAAATGTGTTTGATGATCAGAAACATTTTGTGTGACAAACATGCAAAAGAATAAGAAATCAGGAAGGGGGCAAATAGATTTTCACACCACTGTATTTAGTGTGCCGGTATAATGACCTGAAAAAAACCTTACATTATGATCAGGTACTTTAGATAAAGTAGCTTCCTTTATTTTGGTATGAAACCCTGCCCCATGCAGTCAGTGTGTGGATTGAGAACATTCCCAAAAGATCTGGAGCTAATATTGTTGTACCAGAATGCAGTGTGGAGGCTGAGTGGGGTTGGGAAACATAATAACTGTCAAGAAAAATTCAGATAAATGTCAAGATGTGGCTTTTTTCAACAGCAAATAGCCTGGTCATAATGTTCGGGCTGACATGGGTATCATGTAATAATGTAAAAAAAAAGATCAAACAGGATGACAAAACCAAAAAATGCAATTGTCTCAAATATATCCACCTTCATATTTTTCATTTTACAAATTCTGTCACTGCCTTTAAACAGAAGCACGTAGCCAGAAATGCTTCAGAAAGATATTTTAAATAGTGAATCCTCCACAGACAGAATTTGCATTTCACTCAAAGCTTAAAGTGGAACAGGAGTCATCAGTGTTGCCCTAAAAGTGTCAGATAGCATTAGATTGCCTCCCTGAAATCTCAGCTGTTTTTTTAATGAATTCATGAATGAAATTCTGAAAATGCCGAAGATAAATATTAGAGTGGTTCTCATTCTTAAAATATATTTTATCAATAAAAAAATGGATGGAATTCTGTATGCTGTGGAAATAAAAAAAGAAATAAATCCTACCTAGTTTAAAAAATGCATTTTTAAATGATTTTGAAACTAAGGTGTTGGACAGGTCAGAAAATTATCTTTCTGTGGTAAAAAACCCTGTCAGAAAAGCATTTTATAAATCAATTTGTGGAATTTCTAAATCTCAGTGCTGGCTGATTCTCACACCGATTTACAGAAAAATAAGTGTTTTCATGTAAAAAAAAAATGCAAGCATCTCTTGTGAATGTATATAGAAAATATGTAAAAATGTTGAGTAAAGGAAATCTTAGCATAACAATAACTCAACGTTGTTTATTTTCCCAGGCCTATACGTGGCTTCAGAAAGAGATGGGAGCTGAAACTGATCCAGTGGTCATCGTTCGGTTCATCGGCTCCAGCCAGCACTCCACTGACCTACGAACTCTACTTCAAAGCATCTGTGAACAGATTGCAATAAACTACCGCTGCCTGATTCACTTTTTGCCTAATAAGATTCAGGAGATGAGGGAACTCCTTATAAACCTCCTGGGTGAATCTTCATTCCATAGGCCTTTGGTCATCGTCCTGGATGCCTTAGAGCAGCTCTCAGACGCAGACGAAGCTCGCAAGCTGTGGTGGCTCCCTGTACATCTCCCTCGCACAGTCCGCATCATTGTATCAACGCTGCCTAATAAACATGGCATCTTGCAGAAGCTCCGCCACCTCATCCACGATGAGAAGTATTACGTCGAGTTAATTCAGAGAGACCGGAAGGTCTGCAGCCAAATGTTAAAACAACAGTTACTTGGGGTGAAGAGGAAGGTAACCTCAGGACAGCAAATTTATGTCAACGAGGCACTTGCCAAATGTACGTTGCCAATGTTTGTCAACCTCATCTACAGAGAAGTTGTTCACTGGAGGTCTCACAAAGACGTGGACGATAAATCTCTTTGCTCTACAGTGCATGAGAGCATAGAGCATCTGTTCTACTCTGTGGAGAACAAGCTGGGTCAGAGATTTGTCTTCAGGGCGTTAGGATACATCACCATGGCCAAGGCTGGGCTAACAGAAGTTGAGCTGGAAGACATACTGTCCCTTGATAATATAGTTCTTGGAGATGTAATTGTGGCAAGTTACCTCAAAAACCCTCTGAGGATCTCCTATGACTTAGTTGCTAAGCTCAGGGAGGAACTGGAGGGCTATCTGGTTGAACGACAGGTGCGAAATGTCACATTGATGGTCTGGGCTAACAGGCACCTTCATCTCATTGCCCAGAAGCTGTATCTTAGCAATGAGGAGGATGTGCATCAGATGCACAGCCTCTTGGCTGAGTACTTCCTAGGGGCATGGTCAGGGGGCAGGAAGAAGATCTTTACTTACGACAACAACCATTTCACTTCCCTGAACATTTCTCATCACAAAAACCCTCATCATCAACAGTCCCATGAAAAAACGTGCTCTGATAAATACTCCTACGACAGACAGACTCCTGAACAGCCTTGGGTGTTTCAGTGTAACCTATTGGAGCCTGACATTTTCTTTGTCAATCACAGAAAGATGACAGAGCTGGTGTATCACCTCACCAGGAGTGGACGCACTGATGACCTCATGTTTGGTGTCATCATGAACTTCAGTTGGCTTTACACAATGATCAAGATTGGTCAGTTTGATAAGGCTTTAACAGACATTGACCTAGCATACAGCTGCAGCCAAGAAAAAGAGCTGAAGTTTCTGGCTACCACTCTCCGTAGCATTAAAGTCAAAGTACTAAAAAACCCTGCATCGCTCTCTGCTGAACTACAACAAAGACTTCTGCCAGTTGTCACCTCCCTACCTAAACTTAGACACCTTCTCCTAGAGTGTGACAAAGATGGACCGAAGTACTGCTCTATAGTGCCTCTCCACTCCTCTATGGACGTCACCTACAGTCCAGAAAGGCTTCCTCTGTGCTCCAGCTACATGCAGATTGTTGAGATTTTGCCCACTCTCGCCCCAAACATAGTCCTAGTAGCATTAGAAGATGGCTCCATCAGCACCTGGGATGTAGAGAGCAGGCAGCTCTTACGACAGATTGACACAGCCAGGTCTGTTGTGCTGGGAATCAGGCTAACCACGGACGAGAAGTATCTGGTTGTTGCCACAACCAAAAATACCTTGCTCATCTATGATAATCACAAGTCCTGCCTTTTATCAGAGGTTGAAATAAAGGGGTCAAAGCACAGCGGTGTTACTGGTGGAGTTGCTTTTATCAATGGTTTTACTCTTTCTACCCATCATGCTTTGGCTTGGCTAGAGGCCAGTAAAGATGTCAGTGTCATTGATCTTGTCTATGGCTGGCCCCTCTATCAGTTTCATTGCTGGTATGAGGTAACTTGTGTCCAGTGTTCGCCTGATGGATTATACGCTTTCTGCGGCCAGTACCTCAACACAACATCTGTTTTTCATTTAGGAAATGGAGAAAAGTTGGCCACTGTGACATCCGAGTTTTCTGGGGGGTTTGTCAAGTCCATCCTTGTCCTAGATACCCTCAACCAACTGGTAATGATTGACAATGAAGGCAGTTTGTCAGTGTGGAACACCAAAGAGATTACCAACCCGAAGTTAATGGAGGACTATGATTGTCGAGGGGATGAGAGTGAAGTAGTGGGCATTGAGTTATCTGAAGACCAGCGTTCCATTCTCCTTTGCAAGGTCTGGAGTATTGAGGTTCTTGATACAAAAGTATGGAAAATGGTGGAGAAGTTCAAAGCCAAACGTACTGAGCGTTTTGTTGCTGCTGTTCTCTCCAAAAATGGTCAAAGCATTGTGGCTTCCATGGAGAACACCTCATCTATTTTTGTATGGAGGAGGGATAGTGGACAGTGTATGGCTAGCCTGATTGAAATCTCAGGGGCAATTGTCAAACTCATCAAATCAGCCCACCACAACCTGCTCCTTTCTGTTGCCAGCAGTGGAGTTCTGTCTGTTTGGGACATTGATATAATAACCGCCATGTCTAACATTGACAAAACAGGAAAGAAGATCCAGACCTTGCAACTCTCTGGCCGAGAGGACTACGTGTTTACCATGGATGGCTCAGAAGCTGTCCACAAGTGGAATTTTAGCACTGGCTTTATTGAAACAGTCTTCAAACACGAGGGCATTGTGGAGAACTGTGTTCTAACCTCCTCAGGGGATCTCATGGTGAGTTCAGACGACAAGTCTAGTCAGTACATTTGGCAAACCAACTCTGGAGAAAACATCTTCCGTATAAATGGACAGAGAATATCGCAGCTGCTAATCACCCACAACGACCAGTTTGTGGTGTCCCTCTGTGAGCAGAATGCCTCTAGAGTCTGGAGGCTTGCTACTGGGCACAAAGTGTGCAACATTTTGGTCACACTCCAGAACGCTGTGATCACCACAGCAAACACTTTCCTAGTGGGAACATCCAAGAATAAACTCCTTGCCGTTAGCCTGTGGTCAGGCAGTGTGTCAAAGAAATTCGTCTGCGATGACGGCATCACCATTGTAAACTTCAAGCTCATTCCGGATTGTCCTGACTGTGTAGTCTTCATCACATCCACAGAGACCGTCTTTATCTGGAGTGTAGCAGAAGAGTCAGTATGTAGGAGGGTCCAGCTGCCAACCAACTTCCTCAAAAATCTAGAGGACTTTCAGATCTCACCCAATGGGAAGTTGGGAATTGTCTCAAAAGGAGATGAGAACATTAATGTTCTTGATCTTCACAGTGGGAAGCTGAGGCTGGTCCACGCAGCAGGTATAATTTGGCGTCAAAAGTTATCAAGAGATGGCCGTTATCTCGTGTATGTCTGCTTCCGGAACTGTGACGAGGACGACGATGCCGGTGTAGTTTCCAATCTGATTGTGATGCGCCTCGCAGATGGTAAGAGCATCGGCACATGTTCGCTTTACAAGACCCCCACCTTCTTGTCTCTCTCCCAGAGAGCACTAAACATCATCATTGGCTTTGAGGATGGCAGCATAGGCACATACACAGTGGTGGATCGTGTGGATGCAGCCCTTAAGATTAAAATCGCCACATCCAACAGCCGGCAGATTGTCAACAATGCCTCGCAGAAGGTACGCCCCAAGTGCAGCAACCATTCTTTTAAAACTGTTGCTGACTGCACCTGGAGGGAGTCAACAGAAGTCTTCTCGAGGGACAGCCCTATAAACGTGTCAGACTCTGGGGAGGGCGAGTCAACAACGCCTACAAAAAAGACTGAGTTGGCGCAGTGAGATCCGTAAAGCGGGCGGGGTTAAGAGGAACGAGAAGGGTGACAAAGTTTCGATATCTCTGGGGTTGCAGTTGATTCTTGTTTACAGCCACGTGATTCAGCTGCAGATGTCAGCCCTGTGGGTAGTTAACGGGCCGACGATTTTAACGCTGCACTCAAACAATGAGTTACTTACTTCCAACCTTATGATACATTTTCCGCTAGATTTACACACAAAGACTGTTAGAGAGAAAAAAAATTGTGTTACAAAAAAATGTAAATCCTGTAACGTCTTAGTTTGCCATTGTGTCCTTTTTGCATTCGAAGAACAAAATTATTCGCGAAATGTCTTAGTCAAACATTATTCAAAGCCATTCCGATGGTCTTAGCCACTTCCATAACCTTAGTTACATCGTACATGTTAAGCCATAATGTCGTCACTAAGAGCTTATTTAAGGTTGTATCAACATCAGGTGGTACTGTAATTAAAAGGAAGAACTTCGAACATATGTACAGAACATATCTCATTTTGGCTGCTGCAATTTGTGCAACTCCTTAAAGACATTACGTTGTGCTTAACACAATCAAAGTGAGTGCCTGGAATTAGAAAATGTTCTTTGCGTGCAGATTACAAAATTTTCTGAAAATGCAGGGACTTTGTAAAACACACAGTAACAAGCACAGTTGCTTGTTACTTGGATCCAGTCAACATCTGGAGAGATCTGTGGCGTCGCTCTACTTAACGGTTACTGGATACGTTTCTCTAAACAGTTTACATAGATTCAATGAGAATTTCTCTGTAGTTCCATCAGTTTGTGTGCAGGTTGTTTTTAGGGGAACACCACTATCGAGCATACAGTGTAGCATAGCACCATACACGTTAACGCCTTAACCTGTGTACTTGCTTTAGGTTCTGTGGAGTTTAAATGTTCCAGTACAAGATGACAGAGTGAGTTTTACTGAAACAGCCTGACCATGTGAACATATTTAGAAGTTTAGTCATTAAATGGAAGCACTTTATGGGTGGTTTGTGAAGAATATTTAGAATTTTCATAGATAAAATATATAAACTGCTGAAAAATATTTAGATTTGTCTTAAAAAAGGAGCTAGATATTGACAGAAACTCACTGGTTATCCTGCTAATGTGTACCAGGCTTGAGTAATGGAATGTTTTGAAATGTTTTCATGACCTTCAGGAGGGATTAGATAAAGACTTGTGGAAATAACAAGGGACACAATATCTGGAATCAGCAAAACAAAACTAAAAGTGAGTAGGGCGTTGTAGTCAGGAAAAAAATCTTTGACAAACATCTGAGCACAGATTCAAAGCAGATGCTGAATTTTTAATATACTTTTCAGCTTTTTTTAATTCAATCTGATTGAATTAATCTTTATAAAAGGCGGCACAGGCTTTTCAAATTTCTTTGTCAATGCCTGTGTCCGAAATCTCATACTAAAATGCTATGTTCACTGCTAAGATAATATTTAGTTTTTGAGGCCTACACATTAATACAAATCCAGTAAAATACAAAATGCACACATATATAAAAGCACTGGTTATATTTCATTGTGATGCAGGCTAATAATTCCGATCGTTTCAGTTTAGGTTCAAGTATAACTCCTCATTTAGCTAAGAGTAATTGTTTTTGCTATTATCTGTTATTTGAGACACAGTGATATGATAATGACATGTACACTGTACTGTTTACGCAGAAGTTTTTCTTTTTAGCTTAACTTACTTTAGGTGTGCTTAGCTTGACCATTTGGTTTGGTTTAGTTTAACTCTGCTTAGCAAAGGTTAGCTTTGCTTATCCTAGTTTATCTAAACGTGGCAGTTTGGTTTAGCTTAGCATACCTTACCGTACCTTAGGCTGTCCCTGTTTGGTCTAATTTAGCTTAGCTTGGGGTGGCTTAGCTAAAATGTTTATCTTAGATCAGCTTCATTTAGCTTTTCTTGGCCCTATTTGAATCAGTTTAGTGTAGTGTAACACATCTTAGTTTAGCTTAGTTTAACCCTGTTTGATTTTCTGTACCGTCACTTAGCCATAGCATGGCTTAGCTTTATCTTAGATTAGCTTAGTTTGACTAAACTGTTTAGTCTAAATCTGAGTATCTCAGCTTAGAATAGCTGTTTAGTTATCTTTAACTTAAATTTGACTGGGTCATTTCTGAAAATAAAATTAGTATCAAATTTATTGAAGCATACATCTGTATTAAAAGCACACATAGTAAACATTTTTTGCATAGTATGGACTTTCGGACACAAAGTTTATCTCTGGTTACATCGAACAGGCTAAAATTGAGATCTGCTGACAATTCAAACAGTATTTGGTCTTTTCTGTGGTTGTAGTTTGCAGACGTAGTGGAAACTTTCTATGAAGCATAACCTAAAGTGATATTTTTGTTCAGGAATGTTGAGGTCTGGGTGAGTTTAATCTTCAGAAAGGCATGAGAGGAAAAAACAACAACACACTTTTCCTCTGACATACTTTTTAAGGGCTATACATTTTATTTTAAGTTTACTACTTTGACAGTTGAGACAAAAGCCCTTGAAAATCTCAAACCTGGTCACAGCATCAAGCTTTAAAAGAATTTCCCGCCAAATCAAGCGTTTCTAAATTAAAAAAGATGATATCTTATTATGTAATTGCCAAAGTTCGAAATATAGTTGAACTTGTTGACTGTCTCCTTTATTTTAAGGCTTGTACTGTAATTATATTGTTAACAAATTGTTGAAGTGTTGGACTGTGATTATGTTTATGATAGAGAAAAACGTGCTATCTTTGCTAAGAAAAAACAAAACTTTTGAAAAGAGTTTCTCTTATAAAATATATGGGAATGCCAGTTTAAGAGTATGTTTGAATGTGTCCATATGGAAGCCAGTAAAGTGTATTATTGTATGTTATGTAACTTGAATGACTTTTATTGACTTACATGTTTGCAACTCCTAGTTGACATACTGGTAAATGAATGTTTCTATGGTATTCTTTTTATTGTCAGGACTGACTTAAACCTGTTTAGAGATTTATATTTTCATAAATGTTGTATTTACATTTTGTTACAGAGTTGTTTAACTGGAAAATTAAACAGAAAAGAAACTTATGTCTGAAGCAATATGAACCTAGTGTGTATGCATTGTTTGTATAAAACATTTTAATGTAATAAAATGGTTCACTTTTGCCTCCATGTTGACCTCCGACTAATTCTTCAGTCCTTTTCAAATTGTTCTGTCATGACCTTTAACCTGCTAACTGAAGCCTGGAGAGTCTGACATGGAGCTCTAGGGTTTTAGTGTTCACTCTGAATTTATATGTAACACTCACACACCTGTATGTTCACACACTCACACACACCTGTATGTTCACACACTCACACACGCCTGTATGTTCACACACACACACACACACACACACACACACGCCTGTATGTTCACACACACACACACACAAACACACATGTTCACACACACACACACCTGTATGTTCACACACTCACACACCTGTATGTTCACACACTCTCACACACCCACAAGTGTGTTTTGGTATGTTCACACACTCTCACACGCCTGTATGTTCACACACTCACACACACCTGTATGTTCACACACTCACACAAACCTGTATGTGTACACACACGCCTGTATGTTCACACACACACGCCTGTATGTTCACACACTCACACACGCCTGTATGTTCACACACTCACACGCCTGTATGTTCACACACTCACACGCCTGTATGTTCACACACTCACACTCCTGTATGTTCACACACTCACACGCCTGTATGTTCACACACTCACACACGCCTGTATGTTCACACACTCACACGCCTGTATGTTCACACACACACACACGCCTGTATGTTCACACACTCACACGCCTGTATGTTCACACACTCACACGCCTGTATGTTCACACACTCACACGCCTGTATGTTCACACACTCACACACACCTGTATGTTCACACACTCACACAAACCTGTATGTGTACACACACGCCTGTATGTTCACACACACACGCCTGTATTTTCACACACACACACACACCTGTATGTTCACACACTCACACACCCACACACCTGTATGTGTACACACACGCCTGTATGTTCACACACTCACACGCCTGTATGTTCACACACTCACACGCCTGTATGTTCACACACTCACACGCCTGTATGTTCACACACACACGCCTGTATTTTCACACACACACACACACCTGTATGTTCACACACTCACACACACACACACCTGTATGTGTACACACACGCCTGTATGTTCACACACTCACACACCTGTATGTTCAGACACACACACGCCTGTATGTTCACACACTCACACGCCTGTATGTTCACACACTCACACACGCCTGTATGTTCACACACTCACACGCCTGTATGTTCACACACTCACACGCCTGTATGTTCACACACACACACACGCCTGTATGTTCACACACTCACACACACACACACCTGTATGTGTACACACACGCCTGTATGTTCACACACTCACACACCTGTATGTTCAGACACACACACGCCTGTATGTTCACACACTCACACACGCCTGTATGTTCACACACTCACACGCCTGTATGTTCACACACTCACACGCCTGTATGTTCACACACTCACACGCCTGTATGTTCACACACTCACACACGCCTGTATGTTCACACACTCACACACCCCTATATACACACACACACACACACCTGTATGTTCACACACTCACACTCGCCTGTATGTTCACACACTCACACGCCTGTATGTTCACACACTCACACGCCTGTATGTTCACACACTCACACGCCTGTATGTTCACACACTCACACACGCCTGTATGTTCACACACACACGCCTGTATTTTCACACACACACACACACCTGTATGTTCACACACTCACACACACACACACCTGTATGTGTACACACACGCCTGTATGTTCACACACTCACACACCTGTATGTTCAGACACACACACGCCTGTATGTTCACACACTCACACGCCTGTATGTTCACACACTCACACGCCTGTATGTTCACACACTCACACGCCTGTATGTTCACACACTCACACAAACCTGTATGTGTACACACACGCCTGTATGTTCACACACACACGCCTGTATTTTCACACACACACACACACCTGTATGTTCACACACTCACACACACACACACCTGTATGTGTACACACACGCCTGTATGTTCACACACTCACACCCCTGTATGCTCACACACACACACGCCTGTATGTTCACACACTCACACAGCCTGTATGTTCACACACTCACACGCCTGTATGTTCACACACTCACACGCCTGTATGTTCACACACACGCCTGTATGTTCACACACTCACACGCCTGTATGTTCACACACTCACACACGCCTGTATGTTCACACACTCACACAAACCTGTATGTGTACACACACGCCTGTATGTTCACACACACACGCCTGTATTTTCACACACACACACACACCTGTATGTTCACACACTCACACGCCTGTATGTTCACACACTCACACACGCCTGTATGTTCACACACTCACACGCCTGTATGTTCACACACTCACACGCCTGTATGTTCACACACTCACACGCCTGTATGTTCACACACTCACACACGCCTGTATGTTCACACACACACACACACACACACACACACGCCTGTATGTTCACACACACACACACACAAACACACATGTTCAGACACACACACGCCTGTATGTTCACACACTCACACGCCTGTATGTTCACACACTCACACACGCCTGTATGTTCACACACTCACACGCCTGTATGTTCACACACTCACACACCCCTATATTCTCACACACTCACACGCCTGTATGTTCACACACTCACACGCCTGTATGTTCACACACTCACACGCCTGTATGTTCACACACTCACACACGCCTGTATGTTCACACACTCACACGCCTGTATGTTCACACACTCACACGCCTGTATGTTCACACACTCACACGCCTGTATGTTCACACACTCACACACGCCTGTATGTTCACACACTCACACAAACCTGTATGTGTACACACACGCCTGTATGTTCACACACACACGCCTGTATTTTCACACACACACACACACCTGTATGTTCACACACTCACACACACACACACCTGTATGTGTACACACACGCCTGTATGTTCACACACTCACACGCCTGTATGTTCACACACTCACACGCCTGTATGTTCACACACTCACACACGCCTGTATGTTCACACACTCACACACGCCTGTATGTTCACACACACACACACACACACACACACACGCCTGTATGTTCACACACACACACACACCTGTATGTTCACACACTCACACAAACCTGTATGTGTACACACACGCCTGTATGTTCACACACACACGCCTGTATTTTCACACACACACACACGCCTGTATGTTCACACACTCACACGCCTGTATGTTCACACACTCACACGCCTGTATGTTCACACACTCACACACACCTGTATGTTCACACACTCACACACGCCTGTATGTTCACACACACACACACACACACACACACACACACCTGTATGTTCACACACTCACACACACACACACCTGTATGTGTACACACACGCCTGTATGTTCACACACTCACACACCTGTATGTTCAGACACACACACGCCTGTATGTTCACACACTCACACGCCTGTATGTTCACACACTCACACGCCTGTATGTTCACACACTCACACACGCCTGTATGTTCACACACTCACACGCCTGTATGTTCACACACTCACACGCCTGTATGTTCACACACTCACACACCCCTATATTCTCACACACTCACACGCCTGTATGTTCACACACTCTCACACGCCTGTATGTTCACACACACACACACACAAACACACATGTTCACACACACACACACCTGTATGTTCACACACTCACACACGCCTGTATGTTCACACACTCACACGCCTGTATGTTCACACACTCACACGCCTGTATGTTCACACACTCACACACGCCTGTATGTTCACACACTCACACGCGCCTGTATGTTCACACACACACACACACACACACACACAAACACACATGTTCACACACACACACACACCTGTATGTTCACACACTCACACACACACACACCTGTATGTGTACACACACGCCTGTATGTTCACACACTCACACGCCTGTATGTTCACACACTCACACACGCCTGTATGTTCACACACACACACACACACACACACACACACGCCTGTATGTTCACACACACACACACACATATACACACACACACACGCCTGTATGTTCACACACACACACACACAAACACACATGTTCACACACACACACACCTGTATGTGTACACACACGCCTGTATGTTCACACACTCACACACCTGTATGTTCAGACACACACACGCCTGTATGTTCACACACTCACACGCCTGTATGTTCACACACTCACACACGCCTGTATTTTCACACACACACACACACCTGTATGTTCACACACTCACACACACACACACCTGTATGTGTACACACACGCCTGTATGTTCACACACTCACACGCCTGTATGTTCACACACTCACACACGCCTGTATGTTCACACACTCACACGCCTGTATGTTCACACACTCACACAAACCTGTATGTGTACACACACGCCTGTATGTTCACACACACACGCCTGTATTTTCACACACACACACACACCTGTATGTTCACACACTCACACACCCACACACCTGTATGTGTACACACACGCCTGTATGTTCACACACTCACACACGCCTGTATGTTCACACACTCACACGCCTGTATGTTCACACACTCACACGCCTGTATGTTCACACACTCACACGCCTGTATGTTCACACACTCACACACGCCTGTATGTTCACACACTCACACGCCTGTATGTTCACACACACACGCCTGTATTTTCACACACACACACACACCTGTATGTTCACACACTCACACACACACACACCTGTATGTGTACACACACGCCTGTATGTTCACACACTCACACGCCTGTATGTTCACACACTCACACGCCTGTATGTTCACACACTCACACACACCTGTATGTTCACACACTCACACAAACCTGTATGTGTACACACACGCCTGTATGTTCACACACACACGCCTGTATTTTCACACACACACACACACCTGTATGTTCACACACTCTCACACACCTGTATGTTCACACACACCTGTATGTTCACACACTCACACAAACCTGTATGTGTACACACACGCCTGTATGTTCACACACACACACACACCTGTATGTTCACACACTCACACACACACACACCTGTATGTGCACACACACGCCTGTATGTTCACACACTCACACACCTGTATGTTCAGACACACACACGCCTGTATGTTCACACACTCACACGCCTGTATGTTCACACACTCACACGCCTGTATGTTCACACACTCACACACCCCTATATACACACACACACACACACCTGTATGTTCACACACTCACACAAACCTGTATGTGTACTCACACGCCTGTATGTTCACACACTCACACGCCTGTATGTTCACACACTCACACGCCTGTATGTTCACACACTCTCACACGCCTGTATGTTCACACACTCACACACCCACAAGTGTGTTTTGTTATGTTCACACACTCTCACACACCTGTATGTTCACACACACCTGTATGTTCACACACACCTGTATGTTCACACACTCACACGCCTGTATGTTCACACACTCACACGCCTGTATGTTCACACACTCACACACGCCTGTATGTTCACACACTCACACACACCTGTATGTGTACACACACGCCTGTATGTTCACACACACACGCCTGTATTTTCACACACACACACACACCTGTATGTTCACACACTCACACACACACACACCTGTATGTGTACACACACGCCTGTATGTTCACACACTCACACACCTGTATGTTCAGACACACACACGCCTGTATGTTCACACACTCACACGCCTGTATGTTCACACACTCACACGCCTGTATGTTCACACACTCACACACACACACACCTGTATGTGTACACACACGCCTGTATGTTCACACACTCACACGCCTGTATGTTCACACACTCACACGCCTGTATGTTCACACACTCACACGCCTGTATGTTCACACACTCACACACGCCTGTATGTTCACACACTCACACACCCACAAGTGTGTTTTGTTATGTTCACACACTCTCACACACCTGTATGTTCACACACACCTGTATGTTCACACACTCACACAAACCTGTATGTGTACACTCACACCTGTATGTTCACACACTCTCACACACCTGTATGTTCACACACACCTGTATGTTCACACACACCTGTATGTTCACACACACCTGTATGTTCACACACACGCCTGTATGTTCACACACACGCCGGTATATTCACACACACACACGCACCCGTATGTTCACTCACGCACGCACACATCTATGTTCACACATTGACACACACCTGTATATTCACACACGCACCTGTTTGTTCACACACGCACCTGTATGTTCACACACACACCTGTTTGTTCACACACGCACCTGTTTGTTCACACACACCTGTATGTTCACACACACACACCTGTATGCTCCAGACCAGCAAACTGCTGTAACTGAGACAATATGTGTGTTTTTGCTCAGGAGGTAGAGCAGATTGTCTTGTAACCGGAGTACCACTGGTCAGTGGTCACAGGTTCAAATCCTGCTGCTCCCTCCAGAAAACAATTGCTTTGCTGTTGTGTCCTTGGGCAAGACACTTCACCCATCCTGCCTGTTTGGTGGTGGTTGGAGGGGCCGGTGGCGCCTGGCAGTCTCACCTCTATCAGTGTGTCCTCAGACAGCTGTGGCTACAACATGTGTTTAGTTCATCACCACCAAACGTGTGTGAATGTTAAACTCAGTGTGAAGTACTTTGTATCCTTTGACTTGAAAGTACAATACAAGTACAAGCCATTTACCTTTTGAGTTTAAACCCAGTAAAATCAGATCATTTACATAAGGACACAGAACTTTTTGTAGTTTTATGACTAACTCCAGTCAGCTGCAGAATCAGTAACAATGCTGCAGAAAATGCAGTGAAACAGGTCATTCATGTAGTTTTTATTCAATCACAACACGGTCACCACCCTGAACACACACATAGAAACAAGCTGTAAAACCATTTAATGGGTCAGTAATCGCTTGATTCTGAATGCCAGACAGGCGTGGTGAATAGTTCCCCAACACTGCCTGACAGTGTCACAATAATTAGGTGGTGCATGTGTGAGTGGAAAACCTTCACGGTGACCTGCACCGAACACACAAACCCGCAAGTAAACATCCAGGTTCAAGCTGTAATTGGCCAATAAAAACTCTGTTGCTTTGGGCTACCATTTTAATTTCCCAGCGGTGTCACACCATGCTGATCTGTGTGTGTGTGTGTGTGTGTGTGTGTGTGTTGTCTCCACGGTAACGTCAGGTTAGTAGCACTCACAGGCGTGGCCAAACCTCTCATTGTAATAATGGTGAGCTCATATGTGTTGGTGCTGCTTCCAGTCTTTGATGAGCACATTCCACCTGCAGCGACTAGTAGGCTTGTAATTAGAGAGTTTGTTTGCTGAACAGGATTCTCTACAGGTCTATTTACTGTTTCACCTGTTTACCGAGGCTTAAAATAGCAACTTTTTATGTCAGCAGCCTTGATTGCATGAGCGAGAAGCTTTTGTTGTCATTGTGTTTTAACTGTAAGCTGCATTTTCTGTAAGTCTGAATCACACACACGCCCCTCCCCCTCCACCAGCCTCGCCACGATTGAACACTTCCAACCTGCTTGAGTTTGAAATATCTTTCTAAATCCTGACACATCAAACAGCTAGACACTTCATTTTATTAAACTGTTCTTGTGAAAACAATACTATCATTTCGATATGGTTGATAACTACACCATTCTGGAAAAACAGGAATTTTAACTAGGTTTCATGATTTTTTTTTTCCTCATAAATTGACATTTTTAAAAATGTTCTAAAATCATGTTTCACATGCGCGAAACATTTGTATTTATGTTTTGAAAACAGGATTTTTGACACGGGAAATTCGGCGCATTTTCATTCCATCATCAAACATCGCATGTGAAACATGTAGCTGATGGGTTTTTACAAATGTTACATGTAAATTTTACATGATTTCACATGTGAAAGTATGATTTGTGTATTTCGTATGTTTTTTTCCCATAAGGGTATTTTATATAAGAATTACATTTATAATAATATTGGCGCTTACCAACTGTAGTACTCAGATTCTCCACTAGAGGGCAGAAAACGTCTAGCGTTTAATACAATAGGTTATTTCTGAAAGTACTAATGCTACTACAGAAGTAGAGCATTTAGGAATATAAACTGCGATATAGTTAGAAATTAAAATGTAAACCCGTACACGGTGTATAAAAACAAAGCAATCCCTCTCTTCTATCTTGATAGAAGAATATCAACAATTTGATACACAGTCAGACAACGTTTTATCTGTGAGGTGTGATAAACTACATCTTCCTCCATCCCGTCTTCTTGTCTATCCTCACATCTCCCCGTTACGTCCAGGCTGTAGACCCCAGAAAAGATAACGACCCACGAGCCTTGACCTAATTCCTCCGAAGCCATGCTAGGAGGAGAGACGCTGCTCTGCTTTGATTTCAGATGAACAGCAGGATATGTTACAAAAGCCGGGGATTTTTTGCGGTGATGCGTTGAAGATATAAGAGCTCCAAGTCTTGTAAATAAAATTCTCTGAACAAGATGGTTTAAGAGTCCTTCAGGAGCTTTTTTTTTTTTGGTGTTCTGCTGCTAAAAAAATAAAACTATCACACAATAACATGAAAGGTTTCTTGTTCAATAAATAAACATTTTTTTCCTGCTAAAGCAAAAATGTTTTTGTGTTCATACAATTTGAACTATGTGTTAACACAAGACATAAGTGACATTTGATTTGAAAATGTTTGAGCAAAACATCTTTGGATCACGATTTAATATGATTACTTTTTTCCCCCTTTTTTCAATGCAGATTTTAAAACATTATTTTCTACATATAATGTCATGTCATGAGTCCAGAATTTCAAATATTCAAACTTCTTACAAATTGAATCAAATTTCTGGCTTTTTTAAAAAAAAAAAAAATCCTATAAAAACAGTAACATTTACAAGATAATGTTTATTCAGAACCAGAAGAAGTCCCAAACCAAAAAATTGGTGTTTATAAAGCCTAAATTTGATTGTTAGCTATTTCGTTAAAGTAAAATTTTACCCCTCGGAGATAAATTAATCAAATTCTATACTTTTTAGAGACTCTAAAATAGACATAACAAGTGTTTCTAACAAGTTTATTGAAGTTTCTAACACATTTCTAGCATCTCTACCTCTTTAACAGGATTATTACGCTCATAAAAAAGCTCCTAGGTCAATCTTTTTAAATTTTTCTCAGTGTGTTGCCCTCTAGTGGAGGATTTAGGCACTGCAGGTGGTAAGTGTTAATTATTTTTTATGAGTGGTTTTATTATGGAATCACAAGATAGTGTTTTTAACTATACATATGAATAAACATATTAAAAAATAGTTCTATTATGCTATTATAGGTTACATCAAGTTATAAAGGGTTAAAATACTCTTTTGTCCAGCCCACATCTTGTTTTGCATCATTTAAAATTTTAAAAAGAAACTAACCAAAAACTCATTTCATAAAACAGCAACACGTTCTAACAATTTTAGAACGGGGTTGTAGAACCATGACATGATGCAGTAAATCACACCTCAGTATCAGTAAAATACCACTGAACCGTCCTGGTGTGTGTACTTTGAGAAAGCCGATGCTGAAGCAGCGAAGTGAAAACATGTCAGCAGCATCACTGCTCTCGTCTTTGAAAATATTTTGGAAGAATTGTTCTATTTTGCATTTGAAATGTCACATTTCACTGTTTTGAGCCTGAGCCAGGACGTTTGGAAGGCTGCAAAACATCTCGAGTGTCGGATGAATAAAAATCTAAAGAGTTTTTCATTCCCATTGCATGTGCACACAGACACACACACACACACACACACACACACACACATATATATATATATATATATATATATATATAAAAACATCTTCCATCTCAAACTGTAAATATTTCATTTGTACTAGCCATGCTTATTTTCCCCTATAATTTGAGATTTTGACCCCTGCGAGGGCAATTTCTTTCTGTGTATGTGTAAATATTCAAACCGGTTTTTCAGAAGTGTGTCATGTTTTTTTCCACCATATGACAGGAAACAGCCCCCATCTTTAGACTGTTAGCTTCACGGCCTGCAGTGACACTCACGCAGCTGAAAGGTTACAATGAAATACGTTTCTTGAAATCTGATGATAAATCTGGGAAACATTTTAAAATAAAAAGTTGTGTTGCAGCTTCGGTGAACATCTTTTTATTTATTTTCATGATTTGTCCTTCTTGTTTTTCCCATGCTTCTGTTTTTCGAGACCAACTTGAGGGTCGTTTTAAAATTCTGAGCAAGTGTGAAAGAGTTATTTCACTCTAATCGCATCCAAGTCATATGACCAACCAGGGAAACTGTAAGAAGGCAGGGAAGGTTACATTTCGTCAAGTTAAATGTAATCAGGCGGGTCAGGACAGGAAGTCACAAACAAAAGAGTTTAATTTTGGGCTGGTGTGGCCAGTATGCAAACTACCTGCATGTCATTGTAAATATGCAAAATTTAAGATAATCAATGTTTTTAAAAACACAACAAACTTACAATTTTCATCAATCATTTATTTTTTTAAACAAAATTTGACTAAAGTCCCATCTGTGTAAAAATGACATTAAAAAGGTTCAAATTAATAATAATGATAATATAAAACAAAAGTATATAATTGAGCTATTCAACAGAAGTTGCAGTGTTTCTTTCTGGCCTGACCTATAGCTCATGACCACAGGTGAGGGCTAGAACTTAAACCTCATAAAAAAGCCCCAAAATCCTTGACTCCTTCACCTGGGGCTCAAGCTCATTCCAAATACATTCATAATGTGCTCACCACAGCAAAATACAGGAAAACCCCAAACTTTATTAACTTATGTGTTAGTAGATCTACCTGGAAGTCGTCGCAAATTAGAAATTGGCTAATATCAAAGCAATCTTGCTCAAATTTAAATAATAGTGAACTTAACCATATTTTGAAACTCTTAACAGTTTCTAAACGCTTTAAAAGAATAATGACTGATTTAAAAAAATTAATTCAATGATATTTGAAAAAATTAAAACGTTTCTGTTTTATTGTGGAGGGTATTACCGGAAGTTGCTGCATTTCTCTGATGGTAACTTCACAGACTAGTTCCTCAGACTAACTACCTAACTAACCCAGCAGCAGACCGCCGTCAACGCAGGAGACATGGGACCGCGAAGTCACCGCGGGGGGAAACTCTTCTCCAAAACCACCCAGACCCGCAGAGGAAACTTTCTTTTAGCAGCATTTAGATATTAAATATCTTATTTTTTCTCCATGAAAAGGACCGGAAGTGCAAAAAGTTAAATGATATCAGTGTGTTTTTGATACCTGAGGCAAAGTGCCACACCTTCGCTTAACACGACAGGTAAGTTGAAAGTCTTCTTCTTTTCTTTACGTTTCTTTTTGAAGTTATGTGTGGTTTACTGTTTATTTGGTGTGCTATTCAACTTTTTAACGGAGCTTCGACGTGTTTAGTTACATGTCGAGTCTCCGCAACAGAAAGACGAACAAATAAATAAATAATCAAACGTAACAAACAAAAACAATAATAAATAAAGAAGAAGAAGAAATTGATGTGCGACAGTGAGTGATTGCGACTCTTTAGTAGTCTGAAACAGGTTCGGATTGTAAACCGGCAAGTTCCACGTACTTTTATTGTGGTGGTAGTAGAACACCTGTTGCACACCTTGCGATCATGGCTCTATAAAATACACCACTATGTTCAACTGTGAGCATTTAAAGAATATATTAGTCACTTTAGATGTGGATTTAAATCGTTTTATTTGCCTCATAGCTCTGAAAAAATGTAATTTTTCTTGTAATACTGTAATAATCCATGTCTATCTGCAGTCACGTGGTATGTTTCTGAATTATTAATGATTATAAAACATCAAAACGAGGTGATTCCGACTTGCTTTGTCCTCTCCCGTGAGGAGAAAGGTAAAACATTTCCATGAGAGCAGAACCTACTAGTGCAGGTGAGGTTAATGAGTGAATGGAGGGCTGGGGTTGTGTTTTGATGGAGGAAGAGGGAGTTCTGGTTCAGGACCACATGGCCTTGGGTTGTGTTTGCTCATCTAAGGTGTTAGTCTCAACTGCTGAACCTGGACCCTAAACTGTCAATCCTCCTCTGGCTTGTAATGGTGTGAAAGCAGCTGTAATACATCAGTGTGTGTGTGTGTTAAACCGGCTTTTTGAGCCCCAGGCAGGTAACATTTACCTCTTCATGAGAACCCTGTGGTTTCCTGAACCCATTGTATTGTCTTTAGTGGCTGACTCCACCTGTTGGCAGCTCATTAGACAAAACAAGGTATTAAAAGTGGATGCAAATAGTATTTTTGCTTAGTCTGTGTTTGTGCAGCACCTCTGGAGCTTGTTGGCCTGCACTTGAAACAGGATGTAAACACCAGCTTGGTGCTGTTTACGTCAAATAACACGTTAATGATTCTGTAACAACAAGGAAACTTCCATTTCAATACAAATTAGTTGCAATAAAACCCTTTTGTTAAATAAAAGTCTTGTTAATATTTTATTATGTTCACAACTGGAGCGTTTTATCTACTTCAAAGGTTAAGTATGAACAAGGGATAGCTTGATAGTTTTAGGATTTATTTAATTACTCATTTGGTTGAATGTCTGAATAAGTCATTTTTAGATGAACCATTTTGTTGTGATTAGTCATTGTTTTCTCAAATAAAAAAAAAAAGAAGATTTTCAAATGCCAAAAAGAAAAACAGCAGCCATTTTCACAGTCTGTATAATCAAGGTAATTGTCAATTATCTAGTAGAAATAACAGGTCTGTGTTTTTTGCTTTTTCAGATAAATATGGGTTTCTGCTTTTATGTAATTATGTGTTTTAAATCTCCCACAAAATATGTAAAAATCTGATGTTATTTGTAAAGTTTTTGTCGTTTCATCAAGTAAAGAAAGTTGTGTAAAATTGTCACATTTCTATATTAAATCGTACAATTTCAGTCAGTTTTAATTTCGGAAATACTAATGATTATTTATTAATTATTTAGTCGAAAATTGAGCACTTATTTAAGCTTTTAATCAAACACTTGATTTGGGTGTGAATTTGAATTCATATTGTTTTACAGATTTGAACACATAAATCTCTATATTGTTCGGTATTGATTTATCAGAGTGTGTGCTTTCTTTAGATATATTTTGGGATAGTTTTTTAAATAACATCAGGAAGAGTACATGAAATATTTAAGAATGCACCCTGTGTTAATTTTTTAATATCAAAAATGTAACAAAAGCTGGTCCACATGGTGCATAAGTGGTACAACTTGAATTATTTTACAAGAGGGTCACAGGTTTGATGCTTGTCTAGATTGTTTCCATGTTGAGTTTGTTTGTTTTCCTCATTCTCAGTTGATTCATTTTAAATTTTTACTCTGTGAAGGTATTAAAGTCACAATAACTACTTAATTTAACTTTTCTCACACACACACACCAAATGTTTTCTGAAATAATCCATATTTTCTGGTTTAAACCTAAACTGTTGCTTTCTGTCATTTGTAAAATAATCCAGAATTATATTTAGTAGTTTATCATTGATCACTGTGATCTGATCAAGCAAAATTCTTGTTGCAGAACATTAAACGTAAAGATGTGTTTCTCGTAGTGATAATTTGGGGGTGTTTTAGTTGATTAAAAATCTATATTTGATAAAATTCTGAATATTTGCTTCTCTATTTTAACTCATAATTCTACTGAATTTCAAACTTGAGTCAAATGATTTTACACAGTTTACATAACGATTTTCTGCCTCCTGAAGACAAACTAGGAAAAAACCGTGCTCCACGGGTCACCAGCTTTACATTATTTTAAAAATGACCGTGTGCTCCGGTGTTTGGTAGACTTGTTTACTTGCTGAGGTGCAGTTCAGGGCTCCTGGGTGCGGCGGATTCAGGGAAGAGAAACAGCAACACCTCTATTTGCTGTGTAAAAACGAGGAGCGCAGAGCTATTGATAAGCGTGGGTGGCTGTGTAGTACAGAAGAGACGGGACTTGTTTACAGCAGACTTCTTGCCTAAAGCCGTCTGAAGAAACAAAACTCCATCGTTTTACAGAGACACATGAGCAGAGGAACAACTTCACCCTTTCTGACATCTAAAAATTTCAATTTTTCAAACAGAATTGTGCTTTAAATAATGTGGTTAATCTATGATTCAAGGCTTGATAAAGATTTGTTACCATGACAACTCCCCATGGAGGCACGTTCCTGATCACACCTGGCTTATTCAAATCTGCCATGTCATGGTCAACCAGCTGAACACACACATCCAACAGTCAAATTTAAAGTTGGAGAGACGGATTCAGATAGAACTCACTTCCTTCAGTCTGTCAACATAAATTCAGCTGTGTTTCTGAACACGTTAATAAAGTTTGACACCAACTGAGATCAGATGAAAAACTCTGATTCTTTTTGGTTTAAGAGGTATTATTGGGTGAGGAAGGTTATCTAATCACCTGGATGAGATAAGTGTATGAAAAGCAGTATCAAACTGCAGCTGTTTTGTGTTTATATTTTGCTACTTTACACACTTAAAAAAATTACATTTTTGCTCCTTTAAAAAAAAAAACTTTATACTGTAGGACAAACCTCAAAATGGACCTTTTTATGAAAAGTGGTTTTAGCTGAGAGTCAAACCAATTGCAGTCAAAACAAAAGGTTGTCAAGATTTTCAGTTTTATTTTAGTACTAATTTTATTTTAATTAACACTTAAACTGAACAAAAAAACATGCATATAGCACTGAATTTAATGTAAATCTTTAAGCACTGAAAGAGAAGAGATTATCAGATTAAAGCAATCAAGACTTCAGTGCTGATTTTTTAAATATCAACTGTGCATGAAAACTATTTGTGGCAAATGACAAGAATTTACTTTTATAGAAAAAAACTGTGCGGTAGTATTTGAAAGTGTACTTGATAGTGTAAATGTTCACACTACTTTTTCTTCTTCTGCACGGGTGTCAGGTTTTGCATGAAATGATTATTTACATGACGTTCTGGGGTTATTTACAAGTGTAAATAGCAGCAGTGAAACATATCCTTCCCAGGGTGACCGGGGTCAAGCCTAACACAGATTTCTTAAAATATCATCAGGAATAAGCGTGTAATGTGGAACACAATGAGGATTTGATATAAACTTTAGGAGGACAAGTTTGTTTAACATTTCAGAAACTGGAGCTGTATTTTAAATTGAAAAATTGGGTCTATTAGCCACTTTTAGCCCATAACAGAATTATTAGGAAATTTCTTCCAGATGTGAAGATCCCCCCATGCACCCTCTCATGCCCTGGAAGAGCTAGGTGGTGTTTATGCTTTTTAAATATCCACAGAACTCTAAAGAAATAACTCTTTAATATTATATTGTTATATTACTGCTGTGAAATGTTGGCAATTTTAACAGTTTTACGATTTCTGTAATCCACTTTGGTCTTAGCTGAGTTTGAACTAGCCGTTAGCTCATCAGTCCTGCCAGATAAACTCTATTTCTCCAAACTGATGGAAGTACTCAGGAAGTAATTTACAACAGGTATCATTTAAGTCTAACTTTTACAGAGAAAATTCACTTTAAAGTAGCAAAAATATTTCTTTAAATTGTTAAATGTGATACTATAATCGCACACCACTATAGTTTAGCCTTTTATTTTGAAAATATCTTAATAGGATCAAATTCTTTGCCAGTAACTTTAAAGAGGCCCTTTCATACAAATATCAGGACTGTGTGGTTATTTCTTAAGTATTAACCAGTAATATGATATGAATATAATGTAATATAATATGAAACATTTTATATCTAAAAAAACGTCAGGAAACACTTTTGTTAACATCTACCAGCCAATAGCTGGCAGAGCAGCGGGCACCATTTTGGGTCAAGCAGCTGGAAGCACCGGGGACATGTGGTGATTATATACCTTATTTGCTTGCCGTAGGGGGTTTCCCATGTAACGAGCAAGTTCTGTGTGGAGATGTTTTTTATTAGCTGCTAGCTAACAAGTAGCCTCAGCATCGGAGTGCACGCGCGGGGGGGGGGTTAACGAGCTGAAGGCTTTGTGCTGTGTTACACTGTTCAAGTTCCATATACCACCTTTAAGTATTAACCAGTAATATGAAACATTTTATATCTAAAAAGCATCAGGAAACACTGATTAACAGACCTTTCAATCTGTCTGCATTAAAATTCGGGTCAGGCTGCTTTGACTGCTTCGTCAGCAGCTTGTTCATATTCATTGTTCGAATTTGCTGGACTCTGATTGGATAACAAACTAGCCTATGAGAGCAAGATATACTGTTTCCTGCCCCGCTGCGCATGGCAACGTCAGACGTCGTGTCTTCCTGTTTGCTAAGTCTTATGCTACAGCTTTTAGCCAGCAGCATGCTAGGTGTGGTTTCAACTGCGGGAGCTGCCGAATATTAACGAACAAAGAAGTTGTGACGAAACAGATACAGGCCGTTCGAAGTCGGGTTTTATCGCCACCTGCGTAGTTTGAGAGATTAAAACTGAGAGAAGTTGTTGACCTGTTTTCACACCCGCTATGAAGGTAAGAACACCTGTGGAGCTAAAATATTCAACAGAAACCTCAGAAAAAACGTTTTTAATGGAAGGGCCTCTTTAAGTTTCCCTATTTTTATTTCGACTGTATGCTAACTCAATTACCTTATGATAAAGTTGGCAGCAGCCAGCAATCTCATCTGTTGTGGGATTTTCCTTGAAAAACATTCAGAGGAAAGGTGATAAAGTGGCCATTTTTATCTCACTGTCACACGCCTACTATGACTGTCGAACCACCGATCACACCAGTACGTCTCATGACAACAAGACAACACCTCAGTCCTCACGCCTGGAAACCCCTCTGAGATCTCACGTTAGTATATTTGTGAGGAAAAACCATTGAAGTAAAAAAAAAGTCTGTTAATGCTTTAGTGTCTAAAAAGGCTGTGAAGACGTCACTTTCATTGAGCAGCAGCTTCGACGTGCCATCTGTCTCTGCAGAGGATGCGATCAGGCGTACAGCACAAACCCTCGAGCATCAAACTGGAGGCAGGTACACCTCAGGTGTAACGCAACCCTCAGGCTGAGGCTGCACATCTGTAAAGCAGAACACAAGGCTGCTGAGACAGATGTCAGCTGAGAACTGAAGGTTGAACTTCTTTATGATAATTCAAAACTGTGATACAAGTCAAGTTCAGAAGCCTGTTAATAATGTCTAAAGCAGCTTTTTTTCTTGTTGCTGTTTCATTAGTTTAACCAGACTTGGAAAGAAAAACTTAAATTCTTATATTTACTTAGACTACGTTCAGACGGCACGTCTTAATGCTTCAATTCCGATGTTTTGCAAGACCGTTCTTATTGCCAGTGAAATCTGAACTGAATGTGACTTGCTGTCTGAACGGAATGCGTCTTGAATGTGTCACACATGCGCAGTAGAGGGAACAGTTCCTCCTTGTATTTAGCTCGGAAACTTTATTTTTATTTGGCATTGGAGCCAGGTTCATTTAAACCCCGCGCACTGCCACTTCTCTGGAAATGTTTTAGCTGTCTCCCCAAATTTTAATTAACTCAGATACCTCGGTTTCTCGCCATTGACTGTTCTCACTTCTGCCTCCTCGACGCAGTATATGACGTATTGATGACGTACAGGTCGGATGGAAGCGACCTGGCGGTTCAGACTGAAGTCGCATGCCAAAAGATCAGACACGGCTCGGATGGCCTGGGTTACATTAGAAAAAAATCAGATCTGTGTCGTTCAGACTATCATAAAAAAAAAAAAATCAGATACAGGTCACATAGGGGCAAAAAAATCAGATTTGGGTCTCTTCAACCTGCAGTCTGAACGTAGCCTAATGGGCTTCTCCTAGAACAGGAAGTGACGGGTTTGAAAAACTCTTCAGATCTCTCCTTTATGCGTGATGTTTGAAAGCGATTGTTGTTGTTGCCATTGTCACGATTGTTGACTTGGACTTCTAAGATTGCTTGTTTATTACTTATCAAACTACGAGAAGGTGATTCAGCATCATCAAATAACATCATATATAATATTAAGGCTCAGTACAAACTGATTTAAACCAATAACTAAAAAGTGTCTGCGTCTTATAAAACATCAAACGTAGCCTAAGTCAAAACAAGTGAAATTTGTCGCGTTAAAGCTGCAATCCAGAGTTTTCCCCTTTCCAGTCCCTCTGATGGACTCATTCCTGATCCTGTCCATCCTCGTCACTCCCAAAGAACCTCAACATTTTCATTTCTGCTCCCTCTAGCTGTGTCTCCTGTCCCTTGCTCACTGTCTCCAAACCAGACAACATGGCTGGCCTCACCACTGTCTTGTACATCTTTCCTTTTATTCTTGCTGATACTGTCAGCATCCATTTTTGTAGTTTTATACCATAACTTTATTTTTGCCAGTGTTAACTTTAGACTTAGGACTAAACAAACAGAAATGACAGTAAGATGGGTGTTAAACCAGTTAGCCTACTTTCTTACTACCACACCCTTCTTTATGTCTCTGTCATGAACATGATCTCTTCACATGCTCACACACATGCTCAAAATATTATTTATATGATTTAATAATGTGTCACACAACTTACATGAAATACTTTTTTTAAATATCTCTGTCAGATGACTGAGCTCTGAAGCTACAGCAAATTCTTGACTTGGTTTCTTTGTTCAATCCAGACTCTAAGAAATATTCATATCTACACCCCGGGCGAGATCTCTGTGAAAGTTCATTTCCTTACTGCCAACAAGGAAGAGAACAAAATATTTAGTCATCGTTTCAAAAACCTTACAGGTTATTTAAGCCACGTGTTTTTGTCCCTTAACCTCATCTACCTGTATTTAGGTCTTTGAGGTTGAGTTGCTGGTTCAAACATTACACAAACCAACACCAGAGCTTTACAGAAATGTTTGTGGATGGATTTCAGTCTTGTAAGGGTGCAACAAAAACAAATGATACCAGATATGCAAGACTTAAGAGATCATTTCAAGGTGGTGGAGTGCTGTTGTGTGTTTTCAGGCAACGTTAGAGGCTGGAGATCAAATTACTAAAGCAACTTTTGCAAAAGTCAAATGTTCTTTTTTAGAATCATTTTCTTTTGAGTTGACGTTTAGTTAGGGACTGTACAGTTTAGCGCAAACTGCTAGCAAACGTGCAGATTCACGTTTCTGTTTATTCCATGTACATAGAAATTTTGATATATAGGCGCATAATGTTAAGGTTACAGCAAAAAATACTCAACTATATTTAGAGGTTATATCTGGTTAAAACATTGGACTTTGTTTTATTGATGAAGATGGTTAACTCGAGGTTAATGGTAATGTTGACTTACAGCATGACCTTGGAAACAAATACCAACCTCCCAAGTTTTGTTGACCCATCCATTCACCACTATCTCCTCCCTAAGCAAACTTTACCGAGCACAATGTCGTCACAGTAGCTATTTTCATACGTGTTCCTGTCCTCTGAAGTTTTCTAGTCACTCCTATATATCAGACCTTTTGGAGTTTGTTCAGACTTGCTGCTTCTCTCTTGCATTCTCACTAAGTCTGGATGTCTAAATCCAAACTTAAGCAATTTAAGCAAGAACTTTATCTGTATTACAACTGGTGATTGATGACCATCAACATGTTTTCTTCTTGCTTATACTGTTCGGTTTTAAATTAAGCAAGAAAGACAAACATGCTGTAAAAGTTTATAAGATTTACTAATGTTACAATATGTTGAAGGTTCAAGTTCTGCACAGCTGTTTTTTTGGTAATAAACAATTTAAAGCAGTACTTAGGAGCTTTCAGTTTAGGTTTATTTTGGCGGTGCCACTGGACAAAAGCGGTATTATTTTACGTGAACGAAGCCTGCATTTCCCATGAGCACCAGCGCGTAGCGTCGCAAAATCCAGATACCCCGTCCGCCAGCAGTTGGATTGAACTACATTACATTTCGGTTTCCAGTGGCTGAGTGAATGAACTGTCAACCTGGTGGCCAGTTATTACTTCTATGCAAATTTCCGAAAGCTGGCATTAGCATTTTGATTTGAGAATAGAAAGATACTTACTAGTCCAGCAGGAACAGAGCCACGGCAGCATCAGTCGGAAATCCCTCCTCGACTTTGAGCTCACGCCAGCGAGTGAAAGCCGGGCCTATGTTGATTCTTGATTGTCCTTTTATCCGGTTACTCTCCCTTTTTCTTTTTTTTGTCTCCTCAGACAAAACTTTTCGTTTTTTCGGGGCTTCTGCCGTGTTAGCTGCAGTTGCGCGTAACAGGTCGCATCGAGTTCTGTGTTTATGACGAATGGGGAAAGGGGAAGTGACGTATGCTGAAAAGCAGCCTATCCATTCGTAGTTTTATGTGTGGCAGGGTTCCCACCATCCTCCTCAAAGTTGTTTAGTGCCAGTGAAAGCGATACAGACCCCCTCAAGCCATGACAGAGGTGTCATTCAACTTGTTGTAAGTCGCCATATAATCACAGAAGTTATGAAACTATTTCATGAAGGTTGAAAAGTTACTTAGTGTTGGTTTAAAAAAATATATTTCACACATTTTGGATTGAAACATTTTTTGTTTTTCAATGTTAATTAATGTGTGTTATCAAAAGATTTGGCACTAATAATACAATTTGTGACATAAAATTATGTTTAAAAATAAGATTTGATTTTTCCAACATTTACAAATCTAACAGATTTGTGCCTGTTCGCTGGATAAATATTTGTTACTCATGTAAAATCAGAGTCAAAACACTCTGCCTTATATAAGAAAATATTTATTCATATTAATTTATTAGTTTATCGATACGGCCTTCAGCTCTAAAACGTTGCTTAACAATAATAAAACCTTCATTTAAAAAGTCAGATTTTACATGAGGTCCCAGTAAAATCTAATTTAAGGTCCTTAAGCGTAAAAAAAACTACCTTTTACAAAAAAAGGATTTTAAAAATAGCATTTGCCCATCTTAAAGTCATTTTAAGCTTTGTTTTTCCAGATTAGGTTTTTCCTCTGTAGTTATTTCTCACAAATGGCTCTGAGTACTTTCTCTGTAAGTGTTCCCCGGATTTCAATCCATACCACATTTAGGGAACTCTCTACAGCAATCTCAATTTTATTGCACCTGTTTCTCCAAGATGAAATGTTTCAATTTCCTCCAAAGAAACGTAGAAAGTGAAGAAATGGGAGCCCAGCCAAGCTGCCAGCTCTGAAATATCTTTCCCCTTCAGTAATCTTCCCGCCATCTTTCCCCATCATAAAAACCTGGAGCAATATATAATATATTGAATGGCACATGGAGAAGATAAGGCACTATCAATGCCAGCCAACAATGGCCAATATCTGAATGAATGATAGGGATTTGATGCCCAGATTGAATCTGTGATCTCATTATGAGTTTGAAAAGTCTAAAGGAAGGTGACATGATCGGGTGTTTGGATGGTCGGATTTGAGTTTCAGCCTGCAGCTGGGAAACTTACAGCGTTTCCCTCATGTGTCGTCTGCATCAATAATTTCACAATTTCTTCATGAATAACTTGTGCTTACTGTCTCATTTTTACATCAATATATTTTATTAAATTGTTTGAAAAGTATTTATATATAATAGAATGTTAAGCCGAAGCTTGTCTCAGCATTATGGTGCGTTCACACCGGCCAGACCGTCAACGTCAGAAACGTCAAGTTTACATGTAAAGTTTATGGTGGAGTCCGTCAGACCAGCGTCAGAGTCTCTGCGTCGCTTTGTGAATGTTAGCAGCGTCAACTTTCAAAGCTTTTCAAGCGTTTCAGGCGTTTCAGGCGTTGAAGCTTGAAACGCGAGCAACGCAGAAGTTCAGCTAGCTGAACTTTTGACGCTCTTGAAGCGGCATGTCAACCAATCAGAGCGTCTCATCGTAGTGACGTACCTGCAAGTAACCTGAATGAAGCAGGAAGTCGTCAGTAAATTTGCAAGTCATTTAAATATCTAACTTTATGTATATAAAATGTCATGATTCATTCTGAAAAAAAATATTTACAATTTGTTATGAGAATTTATGCTTTTGTATATTTTTACGTATATAAATCAGAAAAAATTCAATGAACTACTGCGTTTCAGAATAAAACTACAATTCTAAACTAAACATTTCACGTCTATCTCCATGTCCTTCATGTCTAGGTTACACAGATTAGATTTATCATATTTTACTCTTATTTATCTTTAAAAATATCAAACAGGAAATAATTCACCTCTTCCTGCTCATGGATCAAGAAGGTCTCTCTACCCACATACTAGAAAAACCTTATACATGACCGCCATCTAATATTGGTGGATATAAACAACTTGCTATTTATAGGTTGCAATTCAGCAACATTTGCGCCCAGGGGGTTAACTTAGAAAAGTACTTAATATGTTTTGAATATAAATTTTTGTATGATTTCAGGTTTGAGACATGGATAAGTTCTGACCAGATTGACGAGCTAATATGAGGTCTGGGCTTAACCAAGACCGAAGCAAATTACTGCCATCTTAAAACAAGTTCTGTCTTGAAATTCTTCTGCAATTGCAGTTTTATAAACATTTACAAAACCAATAATTTTCAGTGGGTTGTTATTCTGGTAGAAACATTGTGATGTTTGTGCTGGACACGCCCTGTTAGCTGCTGCTATTGGCCCTCAGAAAAAAACATATACATGACCTGCTATTAACCATTTAAAATTAGAGTTGTTGTGAGACAAAACAAACAAGAAAACGGGCTGGTTTTGCTGCTGTCCTTTACCAGAATGCATTTTCTAAACACGCCAATAGCATTTTATAGTCGCTCCCTGCATTAATCCTCATCTCTGGTTATATACAAATACAGTGTGGTAAAATGTCTGCTGTATACAGACTGACTGGAGCCAGAACATACATTTTTTTAAGCTGTCTTTGACTTTATTTGCTAATGTCACTGTTATCAGAACAGTGATGTAACCGAACGAGCTACTCATTTGCTCTTGCTGCTTGGAGAAGCTATTTTAGCTTTGTGGGTATCTCTGGCCTGAAGGAACAGTTCTCCTCTGACTGCAAGATGTTTTTTGCTGAGCAGGACCAGGATGGTTCCCCTGAAGGCAGGAAACACCACAATCACACTGTCAGCACTCAGACAAGCCACAGACACTTTTTGTTTTGCAAATTCGCAGCTCAGCTCCACCTCAATGCAAACCAGCTTTTTCCTACTCGGTCAGCCGGCTATTAATCAACCTGTCTGCTTACTGCATGGCAGACCTCAACCCAAACACACTAACATGAATTATGCATCTCCTGTTTCACTGTCATGTTTTATATTGTACCAGTTTTAATTTCCTTACCAAGTACTTTACATGAAATTCAAAACAGTCAGAAAAGTATCGCGACTTGTATGAAACAGGAAAAACATGAAGTGAATGAAAAAAACAGAACTTCTGTAAAATATGTAAGATTTATGATTTACATCATACATATTTATGTTTTTCTATTTCTAGTTGAATATGTTTTAAATGTCTTCATTATAAAAAAAAAGGTAATTTTTTTCTCAAATGGCTCCAGGTGAAATTTAAAAAGGCTCCATGTTACAGTCAGATGTTTATGTGCAAATAAAATCCAACTAGCGCTACATGTATTATCTCATTTGTAAAACAGATTAAAGGCCCTCAGCTGCAGATATTAAATAGAAAACATGAGTTCATTTTTTTCTTGTTTAACTATATATATTCACCATCAGAATGAAGAGTGTTTATTACTGTCTGTACCGGTGTTGCTGCAGCTCCTGTCTTATTAAATAGCAGCTTTTGCTAAAACCTTAGTCAACCTTAGTTATAATGACCCATACAAACTACTGCAAATGATTTTTGGACCATTTCCTACTGCTTCTTTAATACAGCGTCACGGCAGCACTACAAAGGGCGGGCGGCGTGGTCTTAGGGTGGGTGGCGTGGTCTAGCTGAAGGGCGATTGCCTTTTATTCAAAAGGTTCAATTCCCGGTGCCGGCAAGCTACATCAAAATATGCTTGAGCAAGATACTGAACCCGCCTTTTCCTCAGGGCGGCCATAGTCTATCGGGAAAGAAGTCATCCTGCGAGCGGGAGACTAGAGCTTGATCCCGAGTCCCAGCAAGGGGCTACGTGTTGAAGTATCCCTGCGCAAGATACTGAACCCCACAACTGCCCCTGGGCGCTGTTCAAGATGGCTGCCCTCTGCTCCTCACCTTACGGTGAGCAGGGCCGGCCCTGAGCTGCATGGTGCCCTAGGTGACAAAGGATTTTGGCGCCCCCTACTGCCCAGAACAGAAACAACGTAACTCAATAACTGGATTACATTGCAAAAAATATTTATTCATACTAAAATGAACAGTAGAGATGAAAGATAGATAGATATTTAATTATTACTTATTTTGCTCTTTACATGAGATGAATGGTGTGTCCAACAGTTTGTTAAAAAAAAAAAGGAGAATTTGGCGCCCCCTCCAGCAGAGGGCGCCCTGGGCAATTTCCTAGTCTGCCTATGCCCAGAACCGGCCCTGACGGTGAGGATGGGTCAAATGCAGAGCCAAATTTCTCCAAGAGGGATTAATAAAGGAAAATAAATTTAAGAATTTCATGTTCGTGGCCCGTTCAGAAGTTTTTGACCAGGTTGATGTCCTGGTCCAAGACTTTCCACAAAGATTTCATGAAACCCCCGTGTAGGAACACCAGTAAAATGTCTTCCAAACAACTTACGCACAACGCATGATGATCGAGGATAATTACTTCCACCAAGAAGGTTGTGTTTTTATCAGGGTTTGTTAGTTTGTTTGTTAACAAGATTAACCAAAAACTTCTGGATAGATTTTGGTTAAATTTTCAGAATAGGTTGTAAATGGTAAAAGGACCATCATTTAGATTTTGGTTTTGATTGGATCACTGTCTGGATCCAGGAATAAATTTCATAAAAATTTCAGTAGAGAAACATGTTTGTTTTTAATGCAGTGCCGAATCTTTTGATAACACACATTAATTTACATTGAAGAACATTTTTCTCAAGTGTAAAATGTTCCACCAGTTGATTTGAAATTGTGCCGATAACCTGTTCCAACTTTTTAGAGATGCATTGCTGCCATCAAAGACACAATGAAAAGTATTTTCTATGAAATGGCAAATTATCGGTTTCAACATCTGATGTTGTTTATGTTTGATTGTGAATACAATATGGATCTTCATATCCCTAAAATCTACTACTTTGTTTTACTGGTGTTTGTGCTGCATCCATTGCTGCATCCCTTTTCCCCTCCTCAGAAGGATAGTCTGTTTTCAACATCTCTTCACCTTCTACTGCAACTACAGTAGATTTTGTATTTTTACGTTTTTTAAGTAACGTATTCTTTAATTAATTGTACACTATGTGATGATTCATGTACTGGCACCCAAGTGTGCCAAGAAGGAACTAAAATTATTCACAATTATAATTAATTCACAACACTTCAAGCCATCAAGGATTTATGACCTTTTATTGCAACAAACAGATAAGCTGTTATATCTGTAGGATGGCAGGATGAGGACACTCCCCAGATGAATTCCAACAGCCCGCAACACTTTGAGGCAAGCACATTAAAACATCCCTGAGGGTGTACAAAGCAGAAAGCAGCAAACACATATCACTGAGATATGGAACATTCATAATGCAGTACAAAATAAATACCACCACAAAACTGGAAGAATGGGAGGAAAGTTGATGACTCGGAGGAAGGACTCTTCACATCCAACAACCGGAGCAGTCAAGGCTCTTTAGAGGGATATTGACCTTCCTGAAGGTGAATAGTAATTGTGAAAGTTAGCTGATTGTGACTTTAGCGCTCTCTCTGGACCAACTAGATGATCCATTAATGTTCCCAAAGCCCGCTGGGAAATAAGCTCCTCTCTTGCTCCTCTCCTGGAAGATAAGGGACACTTCAGGCTGGGTGAACGACTGCCAGAGCAGCAGTGTGTGAAACAGGGTTCTCTATTTAAAGTGCAGCCCATCTGCCTGAATAGATTACACTTGGCATGGCGCACTCGCTAAGTTTTTTTCCTGTATAAGTACCAATGACTGGGTCAGAGGTCGTTGTGAACATATAGATGAGTATGTAGAGTGGATTGTTGCAGCCATGTTGAAGTCAGACCCACCTCAGATTATAAGAGACCATCTCCGTAAAGAGAATACAAGACGCCCAGACACAAGAGGATCAAGCATGAGTTTACTTAATTTATTTTTCTTTTTTCCCAGCATCCTCAGTGATAACGCCCACCTCTGGCTTTAGACTCTGTGCATACCAGCAGACCTGTAGGAGGTTTATTAGACATCTCAGAAGATCGAAGTCAAATTTTTGTTGTTTTTCAACAATATAACACAGCTCAGCACGTAAAAAGGCCAGTGTTTGCAGAGCAGTAGCCTTGTTTGTAAGGCTTCTTGTACACTGTACTAATATATAAACACCAATCCCTCCTTGGAGCTATTGAATCAATACTAACATATGGAGCAGATTCAGTGACCCAACATGCAGGGTCGATACAGATTTCTTACCCCGCTCCCTGGAGGAGGATGAAGTCCGATAGCAGGTAAAACCTCTTACATCATAACAACATGGTGTAACAGATGCTCAGAAATTCACCGGGGTATAATGGATGCACACTGCTGCCTCTATGGCACACTTGTACTCCTATAAATCAAAGTGGTTTTCACAGTCTTTTATGATCCAACAGATCTAATGAAATAATGCCACACTTGCAATAAATTCACCTCACATTGAAACTCAGTTCAAGTATTTCAGAAATCACCATAATATTATTGGTAACTTCACCAAATGATGCCCACATAGATAAACAGTCATCTTTTTAAACTGCGTTCATGTTCATGCGTTCATCTAAAATGGCTTCTTTCATGTCCAGCACAGTTTAAAGGTTTGACGTTATTTATAGCCTAAAAAAATCCTCTGATTTTACATTTAAAAATGTAAAATGAAAAGAAATGTAATAATGAACATGGATAGACATTTGTGACGAGAAGCTTTATTTTTATTGTTTATATATGAGATAAGTATATTCAGATTAGTGTAAAACTTCTATAAATTTAAAAATATACTAAATAGGCTCAATTTTGGGTGATATTAAATTAGCTGTAACAGTAAGAAGCTGGCTGATTTAATCTCTGCTGGAGCTTTGGTCGTACGGTGTTTGCATTCTCTCTACATGCATGTGTGGGATTTCTCCGGAGACTCCGGTTTTCTCCCACAGCTGAAAAGCATGAGGTAATGGACTGATTAAACTGATTTAAATTAGAATTCTGTGTGTAAGTTCTTGTTCATTTCGCCTGTCTCTTTGTTGGTTGTAATGAATTACTTACAACCAGTGAATAAAGGATTTTCTGTCCTAGCTAAAAGTTTTTATCTATAAAATTCTAACATGAATTACAAATCCAGTAGAAATTGAATCTATGAATTTATAAAAAAAAAAACATTTTCTAAATTAATTTTACACTTAATGGACTACTCTATATTTTCAAAGTCAGTTGACAAATTTAATCAGTTTTATTTCAACATTTCTTCTTTTAAGTAGATTTTGACAACTTTGAAAAAAAGACGACTCAGCAATATTATTGTGGCGTACTTTTCTAGCTGAAGAAATTAAAAATACAATCTAATATTTCTGTTTGTCTTCTCCCTGCCTACCTTTAGGATTTTAAAGAAACTCATTAGTCTTGTTTTTTTCCTCTGAGATATTTTGACCCAAAAAAAGCGTAATACTTCAAGTTTGTTCATTTAAATGGTTTTATTGATTTTTAAATGTCGGCAATAAACGAGAAAAAAAATTATTGTGAGTTCCATAATTAATTGCTGACGTATAAATCGCAACATTCACCCTTCACAAGTTATTATATGTTCTTCTATTCAAAGATATAACTAAAAAAATAAATGAATTTTGTCTGTATGTTTATTCTTTACTGAAAGACGTTATGTCCCTTACCTGTAGGTCTCTCTACTTTGAGACAAACTCATTTCAAAGTCAGTGATTAATTATTTACCCAGGAAATTAAATGCCAAAGCTTAGTGAAGCACACCGCCAGGAGAGAAAAGGTCAGTCCCATCCAGCACACAGGTGCACTGTCCTCCACACAAATACACAAACAACAATGATGGATGACAATAACGTCTTTATCGGTGATGCAGGCAGACGCAACATTCATCCACATGACCAAACACTGTTGAGCTCAAGCTAAACATGAATTTTGTCACTTTAGTTTGTGTCCTCAACGAACGTGTTTGATTAAAACTGAACTGTCCTAATGTGTGTGTGTGTGTCCACAGCATCGTAACACATCTGGACAAATGGGGTGCGGCTGCTGCCGGATGATAAAAAGGTGAGAAATCAGAAGCTCTTTGTTTGTTTGGGTCATTATTCTGTCCTTTTAAATTACTTACCATTTATTTTGACAACACTGTTACTCACCTTTCTCGGAAAGACACGTGGACAATAACTTCTCGTAACAAGACCAGAATTTTTTTCAATTGTTTGTAATTTGTTAATGATTAAACACTTCTGTGACCAAATCGAATGAGCTCATGGGTCAGATATGGTCCAACGGCCGATCATCAGTGTCATAAAGTAACAAGGACGGAACTGTCTCTTATAAAAAGAAAATAAAAACCTCTCAGGAAACCTTCAGGCTCTTCACTTCATGCTTTTTCATTCAATCAAATTAACAGCCAGAATAAACAATCTCAGTGGTTAAAGTTCTTTTCATAGTGTGAAGATTCTTAGTATCAAAATAATTCAATCTCCATAGCTCAAAGTTTAAGCCTGATAAATAAAGTTTTGGATTTACATACAGCTGCCAGCCCTAAGAAGTCTGTTTCTATTGGAACATGCTGAAATTTAGTTTGTATTGACCTTTTTTGTGGTTCTTGTTCTATGTGTAAGAACTTAAGGGAGGTTGATGAATCCACAGAATTAAAATCTGATCCAGGTATAATTATATTGTAGGGGTTATGAGGTGGGAGCTCAGACCTCTGAAGGGACCTCGTTGAAGAGGTGTTACTCCTTATGAAAAGGAGCTGCCATCTTTTTTTATTTAGCAGCGAGGTGATGTAGAGATGTTGTGGGATTGATTAGTCTGTAAATGATCTAGTTTGAGTAGGAAGGATTCCATCCTTTATTTGTTGTAGGGAGGAACTCAACAGTGAGTCTCCTGGATCCCTGATAAGTTTCCTGGGAAGGAGCTTCCTCTGTACGGTGGCTGGGCTCAGCTCCTCCACATTGTCAGCTGAGGTGGTTCCTGGTTGCCTCCCTATGGATGTTTTCCTTCAGGCAGACCCAGAATTCCCTGGAGGGATTACATATCCTCTCCTGAAGTAACCAAACTACAGATAACTTGGGATCACTATCAGACAGTTTAACTCTTAAAGGGATGGGATTTAGTTTGGTTGAAGGTTTTCTACTTTGTTGCAATCCAGTAGACTTTGGAGAACGTAGCGAGGGTCTAGTGTGACCGGGGCCTGATGGTCTACGTAAAACACAAAATCTACTGAAACTCAAACTACTCTTCATTTATTAAATAAATAGGATATGCTGTTGGGAAAGGTCGATACTTCCTGTAAGCCTCGAAGTCTAACAAAGCTTCTATCTCTGAGACGAGCCGAGTGCCGAAAAGTTGTTTAAACTTCATTAAAATCTATCACCTCTTCATCTGAATATTTTAATAACCAGCTCTCGTTGGCTGTTTCATGAAGGCGAACGTTACATTAGCATAAACATCTGATTGACTACGTCTACAGTTCAGTATGGAAGCTGAGCCTCGGCCTCTCACTGTTAGTTTTGTCTTCAGCTCAGTGGAACCAGTTCAGACGTTCTGCTCGGCCACGTAATGATTTCTTGTCTCGTCTCATGCAGATAGTGAGAGGTCATTTATAATACGTCTGCACTCTGAGCTTCACATGGGCTTTTAGTTCACACCAGGAGTCAATATGTCAATACGGCAGCCGTGGTTACTGTATTTCTGTGCAGGACCGTCTACTCATTAAACGTGAACAATACATCGCTGTCAGGACTCGAGCAGGTCCGGGACACGTTGGGATTAAAGATTCATGATAAGGCTTGATGTGTTTCACTCCAGTTCTAATCCCTCTTCACACCCTTTTTTTTTTACTCCTTCCCATGTCAAACACACGCATGTGAACGCTTGTGACACAAACACATACCTCGCTAATTGTCTCGAGTGTCACGTTTCTGGGATTAGCAGCATTTTAGGTCGTGAGGTTACTGGGTCAAAACCAGCCTGACTCTCAGTACTAACAGAACCAGTTCAGTTGTTTTTTTTTTTTACAAGGTTATAATAAAATGTTTTCAGTCAGAATGCTGATGGTGTTTTTGGGGTCATGTTTTTTTTTTTTCCAAGAACAGAGAGCTCCATGTTGGTTTGGAGCATGTCGTGTCATGGTGGTCTTGTGCCTGAGCTATAATCCTATCATGCGTTAGCATCATTATAATGTTGCGTAATCCTTCAATGCATTGCAGCATGTTGACGGGGTTATAAAGAGGCCCTTCCATTAAAAACAGTTTTTCTGAGGTTTCTGTTGAATATTTTAGCTCCACAGGTGTTCTTACCTTCATAGTGGGTGTGAAAACAGGTCAACAACTTCTCTTTCAGTTTTAATCTCTCAAACTACGCAGGTGGTGATAAAACCCGAGTTCTCCCGAGTCCAAACGGCCTGTATCTGTTTCGTCACAACTCCTTTGTTCGTTAGTATTCATCAGCTCCCGCAAGTTGAAACCACACCTAGCATGCTGCTGGCTAAAAGCTGTTAGCATAAGACGTATCAAACCGGAAGAGACTACGTGGTCTGTTGCCATGCGCAGTGAGGCAGGAAACAGTATACCCTGCTCTCATAGGCTATTTTGTTAGCCAATCAGAGGCCAGCAAATTTGAATAATGAATATTAATGAGTTGCTCCTCGAAGCCTGACAAAACCAGCCGAATCTTGACACAGAGAGATTGAAAGGTCTGTTAATCAGTGTTTCCTGATGTTTTTTAGATATAAAATGTTTCATATTACTGGTTAATACTTAAAGGTGGTATATGGAACTTGAACAGTGTAACACAGCACAAAGCCTTCAGCTCGTTAACCCCCCCCCCCCCGTGCGTGCGCTCCGATGCTGAGGCGACGTGTTAGCTAACAGCTAATGAAAAACATTTCCACACAGAACTTGCTCGTTACATGGGAAACCCCCTATGGCAAGCAAATAAGGTATATAATCACTACATGTCCCCGGTGCTTCCAGCTGCTTGACCCAAAATGGTGCCCGCTGCTCTGCCAGCTATTGGCGGGTAGATGTTAACAAAATGCCAACGTCGTGCCTGTCAAAATTAATAGTTTATAATATTTTACTTCAAATATAATTTTTTAGGCATTATTTTATTAAAAATATTGCTTTTTATGAAAATATTCCATATACCATCTTTAAGAAATCACCATAAAGTCATGAAATTTGTGTGAAATGGCCTCTGGTTTTAAATGACCGACAGGATGTGGATTGTACGGACATTTGGACCGAAAACATGATGCAGCTTGACTTTGTGATCGTTTCATCACTCCGTCGTGTGTAGAAGTGAAATACGCCCCAAGAAATGAAACATTCTCTCTGTGTCGTTCTGTTTTTCCACATTGGCAGGAAACAAAACCAGAAAATTGGTGCAGCGGGTCGTCTATTTGTTTGGCTCTTCTGAGAATTGCTTGGAGATGAATCGAATGGCCTCCTGTTGTTGTTGAAAATGCACTTTCATTCTCCCACAAAGCTTCAGTCTGCCTCTGTGTACTTATTGTTTTGTTCCTCCCCCCGAGTTCAAACCAAAGTGTGTCTCTCGCTTTCCTCAAAGTGTGCTTCACATTCCACCTTGGCAGCGAGGACGCAGCAGCAGTGATGCCCAAGAGCTACAGAAATGGAAAACATTCCTTTTCTTAGCTTTTCACTGTGAAAAAGACGTAAAGAAAGATGCAGGTTGGACAGATACACTCAAGTCAGAGACATTCAGTGTGGGCGGGATTCTTTTTTAGGATTTCTGGGAACTGAATCAATCAATACAGTTGAAAGTCCATCTCATTAGTTCTCAGGAAGTGTTCCAGCAGATTATTGAGGTGAAACTGGATCAAAATGATCCTGCAGAAGACACAAGAGAAGACAGAAGGAGCTGTAAGGGTCACGAGGCTGGTGATGCTGGAGAAAGCAAAGAGAAAACAAGACCCCCCCCCCAACCCACACCAGGATTATAACCACATAAACCTGTGTCCCAGTATAAGTTAGGTTGCAGTTTACAGTAAGGATGTGACCATAAAAGGTATTTCCATCTGATCTTAAAGAGGGAAAACAGATGGTGTCAGTATAACAGACCATCTGTAAGACTTTAATATAAAATAAATCTGTCTAAATGTTTTCATGATAAAACTTGATCAAAGTTCGACTCGTTGATTTCAGATGATGAAAAGGCGGATGATGTAGTCTAGTGGAAGGGCGATCGCTCTTCATTCGAAAGACCGCAGGTTCGATCCCCAGTTCCGACAAGCTATGTTAAAGTATCCTTGTGCACCTGACCGGGCGCTGTTAAAGATGGCTGCCCTCTGCTCCTCCCCTCACGGTGAGGGTGGGTTAAACTCAAAGCTGAATGAGGGATTAATAAAAAGGATTAAAAACCAGATGTGTTTATGTTGTGGTGTAGCATCAGTTAGCGTAGCCTCGATGTGCTGATAAAAACATCCTGCAGAATTAACGGGACTCAGCTGTTGGACAGATTAATTAACTGCAGCGTTGTTACCTGGTTTTTTCAGTCTGCCAACTTTTATTTCTTTGTGCCGGTCGAGACTTTTTCCATATTTGAATATCTGTTAAAAGCTTGAAGCTTATACTTCCTGTTCTTCTGTTCTTGTTACAGCTACATCTACTACCCGTCTGGGGACGTAGATGTACCAAAAATCGACTCTACAAGCAGTTCACACTACCAGCCCCACCAACGCACGGGCGGGACCTCGGGCTCTGACCTGCACGGCAAGCAGAAAAAGGGCTTCCACAACCTGGGTTACCATGACAGCACGCTCAAACTAGAGTTCGACAACAACCACGTCAACCACAGGCTGCACGCTGTGCCGCCGCTGGCGAAGGAGCTGCACCAGCAGGCGAGCGCGCCACCAACAGACGGGGGGATCTACATCATCCAGCCTGAAGTGGTGGGGCCACATTGGGTGGACAGGGGTCCGAGCCAGGTGCCCGTTTACCCCAACATACAGAATTATGAGAACCAGAGGAGCTACAGCGAGCAGGAGGATGGCGCCATGAGGAACGGGTGGGACACCTCCATCACTCAGTCCAAAACACAAGGAAAAAGTCCATCTGTGGACGAAATAGACGAGGGAGTGGGCGGGACTCCAGACTACCTGGTCGACACGGGGGACGAGAGTAGCATCCTGTCTGTGGACATCCACACCAGCACCAACAGTTTGTCCTCGGGGGGGACAAGGGACGAACTGACGCTGCCTAAAACTCTGGACATTTCTACCGAGGAAAGCGGGATCTCAGTGACAAAGAGCAAAGAGGACGCGAAGGTTAGAAACGAGACGGAGGACGTACAGAGCGTCACGGACTCAATGGTGGCAGAGGCTCTCGCTGCTTTAGAGGCCGCCACCGCCGGAGAGGATTACGAGTGACTGATTCTCCGACTCGGAGGAATCTGCCACGAGACTTTGCCAAAGTTTTGAACAACATTTCAATCCAAGACATTAAAGGAATGAAGGAACGTTCTGATTACCACGCAGAGCACATTTATTTTGAAACTCTTGGAGGTTGGTTTTGTACTGTGACGTAACGCCGGCCTTATGAAGGCGCCATAGCTCCGACGTTCTCGTGGAGCTACGACTCAAAGACTGAATGTTGTTTAACACTCCACAAACCAAACAGCTCAATCACATAATGACCTCTTATATTTCTTATATTACAACACAGGTTGGTTTGATTAGTAAAGTCAAGATTACCATAACAAACATAGTCGTTGCTCTCCATCTTTATATAAATCCCTTCATCTCACCAGAAAGGTCACGTGTTTGAACTCACGCTTCTCACAGGCTTTTGTTCCTTTATCGTTTCCTTATTTATTTAAAAAAAAAAAGTTATTTTGTTAAAAAACTGTTTCTAAAGATAAGAGAACACCAGTCCCACAGATTTTCAGAATAAAGCGACATATTAAAACTTCAAATTTAAAAAGTTAATGATTTCATTCGATTAAAACAGCAGAAAGTTACTGTTTAATTTAGTTTTTGTGCTTTTCACTGACTTTATCTTCATTTCTCAGTTTATTACTGTGGGAGTTTTTAACAAGCCAAGAAAAGGTCAACCTCTGCACACCAAACCACACCGGGGTCTCCGATTCATCTCGCTACATCCAACGTTGTTGTTTTCGTTTTATAGGTCAAGCTTTGGATTTCTAGTCTGGCCTGTGACATAAGTTCAGCTCATGTGCCTAATAATGAACTAATTGAGGCTTAAAAGTGTAGAAAGAAAGAGTTTTGGTCTTTTTGCTATATGAAGTTTTTTTTTTTTTTGAGACGTCCCTTTTCGATCAAATTCCTGCCAAATCATTTCTACTTCTTATATTTGTACTGTCAAATAAATCAATGTATAATACAGAATGTATGTGATTATGTTTATGAGCAGCTAATAAAAACAAAGTATCTGATCTGTTTTGTTAGCTGGATTATAACGTTCACCATGTTTCAGGTACAAAATTTGTCAAATTTCTCAAAAAAACATTTTTTTTTTTTACTGGTTTTAGTGTTTTTTTTGTTGTTGTTGTTGTTGTTTTTTAAGTCTTACTGAGTAGTTTGTCCCTCCAGTGAATTGTTGTTAGCGTAGCATGCTAACACATCACAGGGTTTAAAACTACAATATAAACACAGTCAAATCATCTGAAAACTTCAAGTTGTTCATTTTATTTGCAAAATTATAAAATACGCTTCACTAACGTCTTATAGGCTAAACAGGAGCAGCAGAATCTGATCATTAAAGTTAACGAACCTCAAAACCCAAATAATGTTTTCAAGGGTTTTTTTATATAAAAAGTCACTTTAATATGTATATTATAATGAACTGATTCTGCTTGACGTCGTGTTTGTTTTCTTTCTCTTCGTAAATCAGAGCATGTGGGATTCAGGTGCTTTAACTTGGCAGCAGTTAGCGTCTCAGTGAGCAGCACGTGAGACACCTGGGACCTGAGCTAATGAACACCTCTGGGTTTTTATCTGATTTGCACACAGAGCAGATACACAACAAACTCTGCTTATTATCACAACAACCAGAAAACAAAATAATCTGGATCTTCTGACTTTCGACTTGCAGGAGAGGATCTGAACCTGTCGGTGCAGGAGAAACTGATGATGCTAGGATACTGAAATAGATCTCTCATCTGTTCATGTCGCCTCATCGGACTTATTAACATCTTTTAACTCTCGAGTTTGACCGATGACTCGGTGCAGATTTAGACTTTTTTTTTTTTTTTTTTTGTGCAGAAACCTGTAGATTTTAAATATACAGTGGGGCAAAAAAGTATTTAGTCAGCCACCAATTGTGTAAGTTCTCCCACTTAAAAAGATCAGAGAGGCCTGTAATTTTCATCATAGGTATACCTCAACTATGAGAGACAAAATGAGGAAAAAAAATCCAGAAAATCACATTGTCTGATTTTTAAAGAATTTATTTGCAAATTATGGTGGGAAATAAGTATTTGGTCACCTACAAACAATTAAGATTTCTGGCTTTCACAGACCTGTAACTTCTTTAAGAGGCTCCTCGGTCCTCCACTCGTTACCTGTATTAATGGCACCTGTGTGAACTCGTTATCAGTATAAAAGACACCTGTCCACAACCTCAAACAGTCACGCTCCAAACTCCACTATGGCCAAGACCAAAGAGCTGTCAAAGGACACCAGAAACAAAATTGTAGACCTTCACCAGGCTGGGAAGACTGAATCTGCAATAGGTAAGCAGCTTGGTGTGAAGAAATCAACTGTGGGAGCAATTATTAGAAAATGGAAGACATACAAGACCACTGATAATCTCCCTCGATCTGGGGCTCCACGCAAGATCTCACCCCGTGGGGTCAAAATGATCACAAGAACGGTGAGCAAAAATCCCAGAACCACACGGAGGGACCTAGTGAATGACCTGCAGAGAGCTGGACCAAAGTAACAAAGACTACCATCAGTAACACACTACGCCGCCAGGGACTCAAATCCTGCAGTGCCAGACGTGTCCCCCTGCTGAAGCCAGGACACGTCCAGGCCCGTCTGCGGTTTGCTAGAGAGCATTTGGATGATCCAGAAGAGGATTGGGAGAACATCATATGGTCAGATGAAACCAAAATAGAACTTTTTGGTAGAAACTCAACTTGTCGTGTTTGAAGGGGAAAGAATGCTGAGTTGGATCCAAAGAACACCATACCTACTGTAAAGCATGGGGGTGGAAACATCATGCTTTGGGGCTGTTTTTCTGCAAGGGGACCAGGACGACTGATCCGTGTAAAGGAAAGAATGAATGGGGCCATGTATCGTAAGATTTTGAGTGAAAACCTCCTTCCATCAGCAAGGGCATTGAAAATGAGACGTGGCTGGGTCTTTCAGCATGACAATAATCCCAAACACACCGCCCGGGCAACGAAGGAGTGGCTTCGTAAGAAGCATTTCAAGGTCCTGGAGTGGCCTAGCCAGTCTCCAGATCTCAACCCCATAGAAAATCTCTGGAGGGAGTTGAAAGTCCGTGTTGCCCAGCGTCAGCCCCAAAACATCACTGCTCTAGAGGAGATCTGCATGGAGGAATGGGCCAAAATACCAGCAACAGTGTGTGAAAACCTTGTGAAGACTTACAGAAAACGTTTGACCTCTGTCATTGCCAACAAAGGCTATATAACAAAGTATTGAGATTAACTTTTGTTATTGACCAAATACTTATTTTCCACCATAATTTGCAAATAAATTCTTTAAAAATCAGACAATGTGATTTTCTGGATTTTTTTTCCTCATTTTGTCTCTCATAGTTGAGGTATACCTATGATGAAAATTACAGGCCTCTCTGATCTTTTTAAGTGGGAGAACTTACACAATTGGTGGCTGACTAAATACTTTTTTGCCCCACTGTACGAGCACACACTTTGTTTTTACCTTCTCACACCAGCTCTTTTAAACTCGAGTTGTAAAATGTTTCAGCAGAATCCACATGAAAGTGGAGACCGTTTTTGTGTTGCATGCGGCTCGACTGTGTGTGAAAGACTTTACTGTTAAACCAGAGCTTTGATTCAAGATGACCTGGAGGCGAGTGAACAAGAAGACGCGCGCGTGAGCAAATAAACAGAGTTTTTGTTTTCCCGGTTTTACTCGTGAATTCAGACGGCGGCTGTTCGTGGTGGTAAAATCACAAGCTGAAGCTCAAGAATAACAGATCAAGACCGCAATGAAAACACATCTGACCTTCATGGGTTGAACTGCGACGTTCACAAGAAATAAAAGCTTGAAGAACCAACTAACAGCTGAATAAATCCCTGTTAGTTTGTGTGCACTGATGAAGTATCTAAGATTCTTGGAGTGATGACAACAGATCTGTTCATTAAAGAGCTGATGACTCATGTTTTCATCTGTACACCCAAAAAAAAACTGAGCTGCATCGTGCGTCACCAAAAATACTTTGATGCTTTAATCAGCTGATACATTAACTGAAAGTTAAAAATGTATTAGTAGAATATTAAGGGTGAATAAAGTATGTATTTTAGGTCATTTTAAATCTTGGATTATTGTCATTTTGGATCTACTTTTTTGTAAATAATAAGCTAAAGGTAAATAACCTGGATGGTTGGATTTAATCCATTTAAAGTAATATTTAAAGATACAGTATGTAATAATTTTCCAGTGAAATAATCACACACCAGTTTAATGTCCCACCGATGTTGAAAGTAAAGTCACATTGTAACAGATCTGGATCTCAGCTGGCTGGATGGTCGCTAGTTTCTGTCATTTTAAAAACATCATTCTTTACACGTCCAGACTTCCTGGTTCCATAACGAATCACATGTGAGTCTGCAAGGTTGCCAAGTCTTCAACACAAGCAGCAGCAAAATGTAAGAAACCACCACATCCTTCCAACTGAGCAGCCGAGCTGCACGTGATGGGGCGTTCAAACGCACTTAGGAAAACTCAATGCTGAACAAATAAACCTTCAGACATTCCCAACAATTAAACACAAGAGAAACTAAACGAGAATCAACATCAGAATTTGAGATTAGCTCTGCACAGAAGGATGAATTGGGACTACTGCCCATGGTGGATTAATGCCATCTTAAAACAACCAACAGATCGCACCAACATTATTATACTACCATAGTTTCAATAGAAACATTTTCATATTAGTTGACTGTCATGATTTAACTGATGGACAGATCCAGTTAAAACCACAATAATTAACTAAGCTTATCAACATCTGGTTTGGATGTTGACTCTTCGATTGTAAAAACAACTGTCAAGAATTAAATCCAGTCTATTTTTGAATGCTTGATATTTTGATGATATACAGTAGATAATGGATGCACAGTTGGTTACATTGTTTCTCTACAGTGAGAAGGTCGTGGGTTTGAAACCAGACTGGGACCTTTCTCCATGGAGTTTGCATGTTCTCCTCATGCATGTTGGACTCCAGTTTCCTACTAAAGACCGAAAATATGCTTGAGGTTAATTGGTAACTCTAAAATGTCCCTATGCGTAAGTGTTTTTCTGTCTATATGTGGTCCTGTTATGGACTGGTGACCTGGTGACCCTGCCTTTCACCCAATGACTGCTAGAGATAAACACCAGCTCCCTGTGACTCTGTACAGGAATAAACCGGTACAGAAATTGACTGAGAGTAAATAATGATAACATTTCATGGTAAATGTCCTGTATTTGTATCGAGTCAGACCACTCAAAGCACTTTCACACTACAAGTTTTACTTTCACCCATTAATGGGCCTTAATGGGTTTCAGTATCTTGCCCAAGGACACTTCAACATGTGGTGGTAGAAACCGGAATCGATCCAACAACCTTCTGATTAGAAGACGACCACTCTAACCACTGAGCCACAGCTGCCCTATTTCAAACTGAAAAACTTTTAAAAGAAGCAAAATATTTTCAAGAACAGTCAAGAATTGAGGTTAAGTTTTCACTGGTCTTAGTTTATTTCTTGTTTTTTTTCTCTAGGCAGAGATCTGGTTTATGATATCAGCTGGTTTTTACAAAAAGAGTTATGGTTCTCCAACGAGTTACCGCAATGTTGCTCTTTTGTCAGTAACTCGCCATCATCAGTTCACTCACTTCACCTCGAGATAACAGCACAAAAAGCAGTTTTGCAACAAGCTCATTAGAGCCAAACCTGCTGTGGACAGATCATATGGGAGCAAATAAAAAGCACTTTGTGTGTCAGATTCCTTCATGTTGGTTTTATTGGGTACATTAAGCAGTTGGTTGCGGAGAATCCCTGAGGTGTGTGTGTGTGTGCGCGCACTAGGGTAATATGTTTGTTTTTCTCAGGGCTTTATTAGAGTTAATGGCATCAGCCTTATTTGTGACACACAAACACACTTTCTTGTCTCGGAGGAACAGGTAGGATAGTTCACTTAAAATAAAACCATCCAAAATTTAGTGGAAAAACAAGAATGTTTCATTATTTAAAAATAAATTTGTTTGAGCAAATTACAATTTAAGATTACTTTTTCAAATACTATTTCTATGTTTAGTTACATTTTTAGGACTTTTAATCCAGAAACCTTCTGTTTTAATCTTGGACTGAACATTTACTTGGTCTGCAAATCTGAGACAATAAACTGAACAGTGAAAGATCAGTTCCATGTGATTTCTGATGTGGCCATTTGTTTGGTTTTTAATCGTTCACTGTTCTAAAAATGTCCAGGTCAAAATAGTCATGGTCAGAGTTTGTAAAGCCAGTCAGGATTTTTACAGCTGTATTTTTAAGAGCAAGAGAATTAACATTTAAGATGGAATCAGACAAAACTGCTACTGTGTATTAGTAAAGAAAATAATTTTATTTCACTATAGTGTTTTATTTTTAAGTAAAAGGACCAAGAACTCAGCCTTGAGGAACACCATCTGTGCTTGTTCTAACAACAGAATGATAATAATTCAAACTTCAAGCATATCCTGCCAACAACAACAACCCCCCCGACACACACACACACACACACACACACACACACACACACACACACACACACACACACACACACACACACACACACACACACAAGTGTGTTTTGGTATCCTTATGGGGACCGTCCATTGACTTCCATTGATTTTAGTAACTAGATTTATACCTAACCCAAACCCTTTTACTAACCTTAACCATTACTGATCTATAACTAACCCTAAGACTAACTAAAACTCTATTCACACCATACCTATAAACCTAACCCCTAACCCTAAAAAGGGGAGTCCCCCTCATGGGGACCAGGCTTCGGTCCCCACAAGAACCCTCGGACCCCAGAAAGATAGTAAAAGTCGGAAACGGGTCCCCAGGAGGTCAGAAATACAAACACACACACACACACACACACACACACACACACACACACACACACACACACACAAGTGTGTTTTGGTATCCTTATGGGGACCGTCCATTGACTTCCATTGATTTTAGTAACTAGATTTATACCTAACCCAAACCCTTTTACTAACCTTAACCATTACTGATCTATAACTAACCCTAAGACTAACTAAAACTCTATTCACACCATACCTATAAACCTAACCCCTAACCCTAAAAAGGGGAGTCCCCCTCATGGGGACCAGGCTTCGGTCCCCACAAGAACCCTCGGACCCCAGAAAGATAGTAAAAGTCAGGAAACTGGTCCTCAGGAGGTCAGAAATACAAGAACACACACACACACACACACACACACACACACACACACACACACACACACACACAAGTGTGTTTTGGTATCCTTATGGGGACCGTCCATTGACTTCCATTGATTTTAGTAACTAGATTTATACCTAACCCAAACCCTTTTCCTAACCTTAACCATTACTGATCTATAACTAACCCTAAGACTAACTAAAACTCTATCCACACCATACCTATAAACCTAACCCCTAACCTTAAAAAGGGGAGTCCCCCTCATGGGGACCAGGCTTCGGTCCCCACAAGAACCCTCGGACCCCAGAAAGATAGTAAAAGTCGGGAAACTGGTCCTCAGGAGGTCAGAAATACAAACCCACACACACACACACACACACACACACACACACACACGTTTTGGTATCCTTATGGGGACCGTCCATTGACTTCCATTGATTTTAGTAACTAGATTTATACCTAACCCAAACCCTTTTCCTAACCTTAACCATTACTGATCTATAACTAACCCTAAGACTAACTAAAACTCTATCCACACCATACCTATAAACCTAACCCCTAACCTTAAAAAGGGGAGTCCCCCCCATGGGGACCAGGCTTCGGTCCCCACAAGAACCCTCGGTCCCCAGAAAGATAGTAAAAGTCAGGAAACGGGTCCCCAGGAGGTCAGAAATACAAACCCACACACACACACACACACACACACACACACACACACACACACACACATGTTTGTTTTGGTATCCTTATGGGGACCGTCCATTGACTTCCATTGATTTTAGTAACTAGATTTATACCTAACCCAAACCCTTTTCCTAACCTTAACCATTACTGATCTATAACAAACCCTAAGACTAACTAAAACTCTATTCACACCATACCTATAAACCTAACCCCTAACCCAAAAAAGGGGAGTCCCCCTCATGGGGACCAGGCTTCGGTCCCCACAAGAACCCTCGGACCCCAGAAAGATAGTAAAAGTCGGGAAACTGGTCCTCAGGAGGTCAGAAATACAAACCCACACACACACACACACACACACACACACACACACACATTTTGTTTTGGTATCCTTATGGGGACCGTCCATTGACTTCCATTGATTTTAGTAACTAGATTTATACCTAACCCAAACCCTTTTCCTAACCTTAACCATTACTGATCTATAACTAACCCTAAGACTAACTAAAACTCTATTCACACCATACCTATAAACCTAACCCCTAACCCTAAAAAGGGGAGTCCCCCTCATGGGGACCAGGCTTCGGTCCCCACAAGAACCCTCGGACCCCAGAAAGATAGTAAAAGTCAGGAAACTGGTCCTCAGGAGGTCAGAAATACAAGAACACACACACACACACACACACACACACACACACAAAAAGATAGTAAAAATAAGTCTGCAATGAGCTGATTTTATATTAGGGTAATTAGAAAAAATCAGCTGATTTAAAAACAACAGTCTCTGTCTTAAGTTACTTTGGAAGTATTTAGGATTGGGTTCCGTGTTCTAAGTAGAACATGCTGGTTACGTTTTGGAGATTCATAGCAGGAACCTTCAGCGGCAGCATCCATGACTGATTTCTTTCATATATATTGCAGCACATTAAACAAACGTTTTTTTTAATCACGTTAAGATTTAAAACATGTATTTAAATGATGCATGCCATTATGAAGTGCATCTCTTATTTTTTAGGTTTCTCACTCATAAATGTCTCAGATCATCAAACCTACATGTTGTGTGAAAAAGTAATTTTTGTCTCACTCACCTTTAAGATGTTTTGGTTCCATTTACCACTTCATGTCTACCAGGTCCTGAAGCAGCAAAACAGCCCAGACCACCATGACACCTTTAAGTTCCTTCTGCTCAGCAGCGGTTTTGGTCTTGGTACATCCATGTTTGCAGATCTCTTTCTTATGGTGGAGTCCTGAACTCTGATCTTCAGTGAGGCCTGCAGTTCTTTGGATGTTGTTCTGCGTTTTTTCGTGACATCCGGTTTTAATCATCAGTAAGCTTTTGGGATAATTTTGGTGGGAAGGTTCACCACTATTCAATGTTTTCATCATTTGTGGATAATGATTCTCACTATGGTTTACTAGAGTCCCAAAACTTTACAAAAAGCTTTAAAACCTTTTGTTTCTGGTTTGATCCTGGATTTCCTTGGATCAAGACATGATATCTGGTTTTTGAGGATCTTTTTGTCCACGTTGTCAGGCAGGTTCTATTTAAGTGATTTCTTGATTGAGAACAGCTGTGGCAGTAATCAGGCCTGAGTGTAGATAGAAAAATTGAACTCAGCTTTCCGAATATGTGATAAACAACAATGAATTTATGTTTTAACAAGGGGGGCATTTACTTTTTTGCTTGTAAATTTGGATTTTTCTTACTCCTGTTGATATAAAACTTTTCAAATTGTGCTTTAACGTCGGGAAAAAAAATGTGAAAAAAGGAACTAAAACACATTATTTAAAATCCTAAGAGGCAAAACATTCAAATGTTTATTCATCAGGCTGTTTTTTTTCTCGTTTTGTTAAAGTTTAATGCAGATTTTTTTTCTCCTGATCTTGAAACGCTCATCAGACTTAATGTAATCGTTCACCCTTTAAGCGTCTCGGCACACAGCTGAAAATAAACGCCCTTTTGTTGGGACTCATCCAACATCTACAGATTCTGGCTAATGTTTCACCGCAGTTAAATATTGGATCCTCTCCCTGGAAACTGAATTAGGAGGTTTTCTCTAAACCCGATTCTGAGTAAGGTTCTATTTAAGGTGCTGTTTTGACTTTCAGAGCAGATATAGTGTTGCTGGTGGAAACGCTTACCGCCGTCTTCGTTCTTTGAAGGACTGCGGTAATATTTTGTGAAAACACTGGAGTCAAAGTGTGAGTCATTTGATTCTGTTTCAGTTCCGAGGTGTTAAACATTGACTGTCCCAGAGGTCAGACATAATGACCTTTACCCTCATCAAAAAAAAAAAAGGTGTATTTCTGGAGCCAGAGTTGTTTCCTGGCTGACAGGGAAAAGATAAGATGTGGGGCACTTAGCCGGGCATCGACATGGGAACCCTGTCGCCTGGAGACCTGAATAATTTAGTGCCTGAGATAAATTTACTGCTTGTGATGTCATGTACGAGACAGATCTGCACACCTTTTTTATGTGTTGCCCGGCTGAGTGGAATTTTTCATTGCTTCCTTTTGACAAATCGTACTGAGATGTGGCGACACCCTTGTTGCTTGCCATCCTGGTGCGAGCCGAGGTGAACACACACACACACACGTGTAACATGAGTCAATATTTGCAGCAATATCGGCTCCATCGCTGCTTATTCATGTCCCTCGTTGTCGGCCAGCAGCTTTCAGACAGGTTTAACACCTGGGGGGGGGGGGGTTGCCTTTACTGCCCTGAATGTCCCCGTCGCCACCTTGAAAATCAATCCTCCCTCCAGCTCTGTCAAGTGTCACCAGCAGTAGTGAAGTGTCACTCATAAGCCTTGTTTAAATTGAGTATGGCGAGCCAATGTATCATATAATAGACACAGATGAACAACTAATCACACTGAGGGCTAATTAACCACCCATAAATGTTATTGATATGTTGAAGGAAACCAGAGCCCGTGGAGAACACCCCCCATCCCCCCCCCCACATCCACGAGGAGAACAGCTCCATGCTGAAGGTTTCAAACCCAGAACATTCTTGCTTCAAGGCAGCAGCGCTACCAACCACACCAGCGCATAGACTGCTGTTAGCTTGTATAGTAGTTAGCTTATTAACTGACCACAAAACCTCCTGGTTTTAGTAGTTGGAACGCCGCCAAGTTGGATGTGATGTTCTTACTGCATCTAAGTTGTGACTTCTGAGCATTACTGATATCTAAAACAAGTTTCCTATGATGTGAGTGTAGTTTGATTTTATGTAACCATGGCTTGCCATATAGGTTTGTTATTACTAGCAGTTAGGCCTCTAATAAGATTTTCCATTTTTTTTTTGTTTTAACATTTTTCTCATAAAACTTATGTATCCGTCAGTGTGTGAGCCCATTAACACCCAGAAGGTCAAAAAAGATTTTTAAAAAAATAAATAAATAAAAGAAGAAAGTCAAGGACTGTTAATCCTCAGTCTCGAGCTTGAAACACATCTCTATTATGTGGAAACAACATGGCTGAGAGCTGGAGGTCGGCATGCTGGGGATGAGTAAGACAAATCATCTTTTCATTAGAGCACAAAAAAGAGAAAGGAGCAGCGCGGAGGGAAGGAGGGAAATGAGACGGAATGGAAAATGAAGATGGATGATTCGGTCAGATGAGAGAGGAGGAAGCCTGCAGGTGAGCAAACACCAGCTACCAGAATATTCCCTCTATAAACACTGATCTGATGATTTGTTCTGAGTTATTCACCTTTATTTAATTTATATAACAATAAAACAGATCAAACTAGCCCATTAGAAAACAAGACATTTTACAACGCGTGCAACAGAATACAAACAATTTTTTGGAATAAGGAAAATGATGATCTGATTGACATTTGAGTTCTCAGAATCACATTCATGGTGTATTAATACACTCACAGTCTGGAACATCTTGGTCATAGGCTTCAAATATGGGCCTGACTAAAAAAAATATAAAATAACCAAAAACATTTTTTATTTTTTTATTTTAATCAGAAATGTATTTTTCTTTGGTTGGATTCATTGTAAACACACTTATATAATTAGACTTAAAGAAATTAAAAGGTTGCGATGACACCGCAGCAACAGAACTTCTGTGTTCTATGCAGATCGGATTTTTCCTTTTTTAAGAGGATTGATAAATTAGTCCTGTATGTTACAGACAGGATTCATGAAAATGTCTCAAACCGTTGAGTTCTCCATGTCTTAGCTGGGAATTTGCTAGAATTTCAGTTTCAAAAGATTTGCAAAGCAGTCTGGAAACCTAAGTTTAGTTTTGGAAAACAGCTTTGATAGTTGGAGCCTCAATCTCGACAATAATGTGGGTAAAGTAAAAAAAAAAACAAAGACCCACAAATTACAATAATAATAAAAAAACAAAAAACGTAGTGACTAAATCAGACCTGCCAACCTTGTCAAAAAATTTTGAGTACCACTTGGGTTGCGCGGCTTTTTCTTGCAGAATTTTGCGACTCCACTCATGTGATTTCCCAGTATTATATATATATATATATACACACATACATACACATATATATATATATATATATATATATATATGTATATATATATATATATATATATATATGTATATATATACATAAATAAAGGCAAAAATACACGCAGGCACACACATACCGTTGCCTCTTTCTCTTTTTTCTGTAGGCTTTCTATTGGACTTAATATTTACTCTACACAAATAATTTCTACACATTTCACATCAAATGACCACTTTGGTTGTAAGATTCAGATAATTTATTAAATGTTTGATTTTCATCAATGAGGTTAAGAAACAAAACTATTTATTTTTGCCCTCCCTTCTCTGTTAATACATGTGGTTATCAGTAATCAGCTGTTGTGCGCTGCTGTGCGCACTGATAAGTGATCAATGATCAAAGCGACACGCAAATTTCTTGCGTGCACTCGTGCATGTATCGTTCACATGCAGGCTAGCGACCCCAGCCCAGTCGAGGACCAATCAGCAGAGGTTTCATTGACGGACCGCTCGTTGCCTCCCGCGTAAGGTTATCAAAGCGATAGCGATGGGTTATGGAGGTCGTTTGTCGCCTCCCGTGTGTTGAGTCCATAAGTTTACACATAAAGGTTCACATTCACCGAAGGCTGGCCGGTCTGCTGACACACACAGACCCGCACACGCGCGTCCTCACACACACCGAGAGAATTTACCTTTTTAAATGCCAGAAAAGCAGCGAGTAGAGAACCGGAGGATGGAGAGAAGGAGCGGGCGGCAGGACACAGGACAAAGCGGGGGGGCGGGGAGGCGGGGGGTGTTACGCTATAGGTTAGGCAGACTTTGTTTTCTCTCCTTTTCTGCGATGATTGGCTGAAACTTCTTCACCACGATTTTTCTTTTTTTTACAGAACTCACGTGTGCGCAGCTTTTAGCGTAGTTTATAGGGGAGAGTCGTACCTGCGTATTTAGATGTCAAATTGCGTACTTGCTACGAAAAATGCGTCCAGGTTGGCAGGTCTGCTAAAGTGGAATTTGCATGACTGTCGCAATTTGCGTTTACGCCATAAGCGCTACGTGATCGGGCGCTCACACTGTCTGAAAGTTTGTCTATTTTCTCGTAGTTTTGTCTCTGAGTCGCAGCCCAGTTTGTTTTAAGCTTTAGGTATAGAAGTACATCTTATAAAGAAAATTTATCTGAACTCTTCAGATTTCCATTTTTAGTCAGACAACTTTATTAGATGGATTGAATCAACCTTTAATTTATAGTGTTAGTTAAGGATTGGTGGTTTCTGTCATCACTGTGTACGTTTCATCCTTCAGCCTGATAAAAGTAAGTAATTCTCGTCATTTTCTGAAAATCCAATATCCTGTTGCCTTTAAAAACAAAACTACCAATGGCATACAAAATAAATAAATAAAGCTAATTTAACAAGTTAAATATAAACTTCAAACAGCACTTGCGTTTATTTTACATGACTTTGTATCACTTTATAATTTAAATGTCTAAGATTTTGGAAGAGTACAATTAATATTTTTACATTCGTTTTTAATCTTAAGAAAAAAAAATTAAAGGGATAATTTCAAATCTTGTTAAATAAGGTTCTGTGAGAAGACCACAGTTTGATGAGTTAATGGCTAATCCTCCAGGGACCCAGACCAAAGTGGAATGTTGTCTTCTAATTTTTATTACAGCAGTTTATCCTAACAATATCTTAGAAACCTTTACACCAATGTCAGTTTCACCTTACATATTTATTTCTGTGACTGCACCAAAAGAGCTACAATCGCTATGTAGCTATTTTCCCTTCAAACCTCAGAATAACTTTCATTTTAAAAACAAATTGAAAGCAGTGTAAAGATTTATTAAATACTCTTCAGGGATGAACCACAGTAATTTATTTTAAGATTAAAGCTGTTTTAAGATGACACTAATCCACCACTTGGACTAGCCGTTAGCTTGTTGAGCCATTCAGAACTAATTTGCTTCTCCAAACAAAACTCAAAACATAACTTGGCTGTTTATTACTTTTTTGTTCAAAATATCCCTTAAATAATAATGAGCACTTTTTTCATAGAAAAACTACATTAGCATCAGCACATAGCATGCACATAAAGCAACATACAAGTTTTTAAATGTAATTCAATTTGTGAATCACAAAGCTGGAAAACACAGTCACGTAATAAAAACAGGCTTCTGTTGAGTTCCAACTCTGAAAAACTAAATCTTGTCGGAGGGACAGAAAATCTCTTGAAAACAAAAAGGTCACATTTAAGTTTAGCAGATAAACTATTTGTTTTAAAGTTTCTTTATTTCAAAATGTCTTTTCTTCAAATTTTTCTTATTAAATGACTGATTGTTACGCATGTCTTTCATCAGCCAATGTATTTTGAGATATGAGTTCAGAAATATTTTGACCCAACAGGTATTTAAAAAAGTTTTCAATACAAAAGTCAGCAAAAAAAAAAAAAGTAAACCAGGTTGTTTTTTCGTCGTCGAGCCTTAAGTTGCTTTCTGTCATTTTGTGACATTTACGAAAGTAGATTAATTTAAATCTAGTCATTCCCTTTTCTGTGTCCAAATCATGTTAACGGGAAACATTCCAAGTCTTAAGAGTCGACTTTTTGTTCGAGTCCGAGTACTTAAAGTTCTTTATTGAGGTCAGACAGAGAAAAACACTATAAAAACAATATGAGTAGATATATAAAAAACAGCAACACAAACTGTGAAGATGAGTAATCCTAAAAATACTTCACAACATTACAGAAGCATTCTCATAGCTTCAAGGGTTTGGTCTACTTCCTGCAAGTGTTGCTGCTGCATCCGGTAGTTACGCTTTCCAGTTTAGGAATTTTAACTTGTAACGTTGTTTTCGACTGGCAACAAGAAAATTATGCTCTTTCAAACTTTCATTTCTAAAACTTTTTTTTTTAAACAAACGTCATGGACCACATGAACATGCTGAATAAAACAAACAACAAAAAACACTGGTTCAAGTTCACAATGTGGCATCAGTCCTGTTTAAATGCCACTGAGCAAGGCACTGCTGGGAGTTTTGAATCCCCCACCCCCATATGTAAAATAAACTCCATCATCTTCTGTGTTCAATCCAACATGGAGCGACGGCATGGAGGTAAAACTCCTAGAACCCTTCTAATGTTCGTGTTCGGGTTTTTGAAAGTGTCCAGACGTTTTTCTCCTTTTACAAAGCTGTAAAAATTCAGGAGGAAGTGTTACGCTGTCCCAAAATTAAAAAAAAAATTAAATTAAAATTTAAAAAAAGAGTTACCTTTCTATAGTTTCTCTCTGTCCAGGTTTTCTGTTTCTTCCTGTAAGAAAGAAAAACATTTTTATATAGAAAATTACTAATAATGAGGATATTTTTGTTTGCAGCCATCAGTCTTTGTTTACCGTCTCCGGTATTTTTCCCTCCTTTTCTCACAGAATGACAAAGCTGAAAGTCAACACTGCTTACAGTAAGAAATGGAACAAACACGGATGTTGATGAGCGCCACGGTCCTCCACCCTAAATCAAATTTGGTTTAAATGTTGATTCAGTCAAACCGGATGAATCCAGACGGACTCAGCCCGAAACAAACACCGTGGCCTCTCAAATTACTTGACATTTGGATATTATCCTGTTTCATTTGGAACCCATTTAAAAAAAAACTGTAACAAAAAACATGTTTTAATTTTTCTAACCTGAACCATCAACTTGTAATTTAAATTAAAGTAAAAATTAATAAATGATGCTTTCAGATTAAGGACATTCTTGGTGTCTCGGGACTGAAATTAATTTTCACTTGAGCAGTTCAGCTCTTCTTACCTCAAAGACTATATCACATAGTAAAAAATATACTATGTAGGCTAATAAAGAAATGGCGCTGGTTTAGCCGTGTACGGTGGTGTTTGGTTTTCAGGGGATTTGAATAATGAATATCTGTCGGTGATCCACTCTTATATTTTAAATAAAAACACTCATCCAGAAAATACTTTATCAATTAAAATTGATCATTTTTAATGTCCAATTATAACAGCATATTTTGAATGAATAACTTTAAAAATATACACTTTAACCACCAATGGATTAAAATTTAGAAAATGTAAGCGTCAAAGGGCAGTTCACTTCTGAAAATCATCATTAATAGTTAGATAATAATTTCATGATATGAAACTCCTGAAACAACTAACCTGAGCTTTGCAATATTGTAGTTTAATTATACAAACAGAGCAAAACACTGCAGCTCAAAATACAGCAAATGATAATACACACTGGGTCGTAAAATCTGGACTCACTGGGTTTTCTGTCACTTAAAGTTTGTGTGTTTTAATATTAAAATCTCAGTTTTAATGTTTTTAGAAAACCGTTACTTCCCTTACCTTCAAGATCTTCTGAACTGGTTAATGCTCGTTTTGCCCAAGTTAATATTTACAGTTTTACCGGCAACTGATTGTAGGATTAAATGTATGACCTGCTTTAAAAGACAACAACCGTGTTTGGCAGCCACCATAAAAATCTGAATTACAAGTGTTATTTATTGCTTTATTTTCCCCACAGACCCAACTTCCTTCAGTCCCTTCAAAATAAGAGCTCCAGTGAAATGCACATGGAGTGTTGGTGTAAAAAAAGACGAGAAGGAGGAACCGATCGAAGACAGAAACCGTTGAGTTCAGCAGACAAACCTGTTGGGTCTCTGATGTTGTTCGACTGTGAGCTGCCGCTTCTGTGGGTGTTGAGTCGATCACTACCATGGTTTGCCGGTTTTTGGCTGCTTTTTCACATTTGGTCACACGGAACCTGAAAAGGATAAAAAACAAAACATATTTACAACAAACACGTCTGAAGCTTCAGTGATGAACAAGGACTTCCACACAGGCCGAAATCGAGACGGATACGACTCCTCTATAATCCACTAAACGCTATCACACGCACGCCAAAGATGCTTTAATCTAAACAGCAGATGCGCACTGGTTTCCAGGTCTCGCTGACCCCTCCTCACACACAATCATCATCTAAAAGAACAGCAGCTTCCCTGCATCCAGATCGGCTCTCTGCGGGATGCTGAGGATGAGAAACATCTTGGAGACGAGGATTTCCAGCTGCGCTGAAGGACAAACAAACTTTTTTATTACTTTTAGCGTTTTCATCAGATGTGGAACTCACTGCTGCTCTTTTTAAATATTTTGTTTTTAGATTTATTGTTATTTAATCATGACATTCTTGAAGATGTTTTTTTCTTCTCAGTTTTGACCAACCTGAACGTTTCATCATTAACAGCTCCGTGTGTTTCCAAATTAAAGCTTCATATTTTCTCACATTCTGCATGTCCAACTATTCGCCAGCAGTGAGATACCAGACACGTCTGAAGTTATGCAACACCTACAACACGAAGCATCTTAGCTCCTCAGATCTTTGGGGTTTTTGACATGTTGCCAGGATCCAACCTGCTGAATGATCGAGTCTGCTGCTCGGAAACTTGTAAACCTGGCGGACTTCCAGCATGACATACGATGGCTAAATCTCGTCTGATCAGAGAAGAATTGACCGAACACGGAGTGGCTTTACTCCGACAACTTCCAAATACATCTTTATGTTTGTGTTTCCTATGAGCAGATAAACATACATGCAGTGATGATGTATGAATAAAGCTCAGTTTAACTGTGTTTTTGCTTCAGATACTGAGAAATTAAGCTTCCACTAAACTGTAATTATCTCAATTATCTTAGCTATTTTTTTTTAAATGAATTTCCTTGCTGTTCCTCAATCTAACTCTAAAGTTTCCCAAACTACCGTGTTGGTCGGCGATTTATTTCCTCACATATATTCCCATTTATCTATTTATTTATTTTATTTTGATTTAATAAAATAAGATGGGGGAGAATATCTAAATTTTCTGATGTCGCAAAGTTTGAAATTTAAAGAAAAATTCAAAAATTTTAAGATTCAAATTCAAAATTTACCAGAATATCTGTTGGGACTGAGTTGAAGGCAAAAACTCTCAGAAGTCACAAATCTTTAAGAATGAAATCTGGATATTCTCCAGGTGTACGTGGTACATTTACATAAGAGGAAAAACTGATTTACAAAAACTAAACTTAAAAACAGACCCGGTGTTATATTCTGTAAGGATCCGAGACTTTTACTTCTGGAAAATTTTAAATCTTGAAAGTTTGAACTTTTTTCTGTCATGTTTTAGTTTAAATAAAACATCCAAGTTTTTTTCTTTGGAATTTTGAAGTTTTGGTGTCAAAACTTACAAATTTTACATGATCAGATGATATTTCATATTTCTGTAAATATGTGGCATTATTTACAGATTTTTATTAGAATTTTTTTATACATTTTTAATGCAGAATGTTGTTTCCAAACTGCATCTTGATTTTATTTTCCTTTTCTTATTTGAGGATTAGAATCTTTCTTTCATAAACATAATTTGTTTAGTGGCTCTTGGACATTATCTGAGCAAATCCCATAAAGTTTCTTCATCACTGACAGTCGTTCAACAAAAAACAATCACAATTGGAACAAAATTTAAATAAAATTACTGCCATTTTTTGCTTAAAGGGAACATTGTTTAGTCCTGGAACCAGCAGCTACTGATAACCGGAGCTTCCGGGGATCTCGGTTCTTTCTGCGTAAAGATTTAAAATTTATTGACTCTCCCGTTTCTATAAAGATACACATTAGCCGACCTTTCCAAACGATGGGTGCTCTGCAGTGCGAGCCGACATCATCGTAACTATAACAAGCAGGTTTGTTTAACTAGGGGTCAAACGAGTGAAGGCTCCGTATTCCCAGGCCTCGCCTCGTCCGTCCACCTGTGTATTTTCCAGGTCACTAGTCCCGTGTCCAAAGCGTCGTTAAAGGAGGAATTTACAGGTTAATGTTTGATTGTTCCCACTGTGTAACTCCTGGAACGTGTCTTTGAGTTAATTGTAAAAGTTTTGACCACCGGTGTACAAACTTTATGTGATTCTGAGGAACATTAAAGAGAAAAACTGGAAAGCGGTAATAAATTCCTTTAGTTGTTTTGTGACTGACACACACACCTGCCCACCGACAGGACCGTGACCTCTCCGTGGTGACTGCGACGCTGCTCCTGCTTGCGAGTCGATGTCTTCCTCATCAGCGGCCATTTCTTCTGGTTGCAGCGAGTGCAGATGTTTTTGTGGCCGGCTGCGCCGCCGATGGTGTGCAGGTGGCTACAGGTGTGCTTGGCGGCTCCCGGGGGAGCGCCGGGAGACACGGGGGTCACCGGTGGAGAGGATGCTGTGATGGAGGTCGGTGTGAGCGGAGGCCTGGAGGCAGAAACCAAACATCAGACGTGATCACGTCTAAGCGCAGAGTTTAAATAAAGAAACACAGATACTGAAACAAACAGTAACTTCTACTAAATTCCTTTTACAGGAAGCATCTCGGCTCATTCAGTTCTTTTATTATAAGTTTCATATTTCAGATTTTACTGACAAGAGATAAAAACAAAATGGCTAAAAGTAAAAATGAAAGAATTTCTGCTTGAAACAGGTAAAAAAAATATAAAATCTCTCTACTTCGACCCAAACTGCAATAAAAATGAAATGATCCTGTAAACTTGCATATTTTATCTTTTTTCCCACCAGAAGGTGTAATTTATCTGTAACCCTGGAAAGCAGCTCCGCATATTGTTCTACCTTTGTGTGTAAACACAGTGTTTCTCCCAGCGGATGCAATTTTGAATTTGAATACAGGGATTATTTTGGTGTTCGTTTCATTTTAGAAGAAAAACAACAAAAAAAAAAAAAACAAATCCAAGCAGTGAGGAAAGAAAAACGGATAATTTGACTCACAACACGGTTAGAAACATTTCGGTCTTAAATAAAACTAAAGTAATTGTATAAAAATCTCCTTTTGTGACTGCTTAAATCTAAAAACTGGATTATTATTATATTATATTTAAGTGGGGGATTTTTTTTTTTTTGTCGGGGGGTGGGAATCTGGGTGCCTGTCACTTTAAGACTGATGGTAAATAACAGTTTATCTTAATCTTTTTGCCATATTTCAATTTTAAGAAGTAAATTTGCAGAAAAGTTCTAAAACAGAGGTCAATAACTGGTGGCCAGCGGTCCAGATCTGGACCCTGAACACATCTTGTACTGAGAGCAAACAAAAGGATAATGGGGTGAGGTCTGACGGGGTGTTTTCATTTTAATTTGCACAACTTCTGCAGGTAGTGGTGATGAAATGTGACAAGACTCAGTGCAGCACAGGTGCGAGTTTGAGAGTCGCGTGGGGAAAAAAGACAGATGTGATGATGAGAGGAAGAGATAAAGAAAACAACCCAGAGACAGAGAAGGAGGAAATTATATCACTTAAAAAAAAAAAAAAAAAAAAAAAAAAAAAAAAAAAAAAAAAAAAAAAAAAAAGGACAGAAAAGTGAAAACAAGGTGTTTCATCTGGAACGTACAGAGTCATTTTCATTCGTATTGGAAGCAGTAAACCAACACGTCACGTGCTCAGAAACGGTGCCACTTATGAAAAGTGCAAATGTAAAACAACATGAAACAAAAAAAATAAAAGGTTCTGAACAAACAAACTCACTCAAATCAGAAATAAGATCACAGAAAATAAATCGTTTCAAATGCCAATAAATCAGATCTCGAGCCAAAACAAACATTCACTGTTTAAATGGTAAATAAACGTTAAAGCTTCTGATTTGTACAGAATAGATGAACATACTACTTCTACACCACTAATAAATAAATAAATATATTCAATACACACACTTCTCTACATTTTAGCTCAATGGATCTGCTCTAAAACAAGCTGCCAGTAGGGGGCAGTACAGGACACACCAAGGAGCATCTAAAACCCCTAAAAAACATCATGTTGGTTAAAATGAGGGATAAATTTCATACATGTAAAAGTACTTAAGGTTAAAGTATGAAAAATGTTTGCAAAGGTATAAAAAAAACAAGTTATTCATAAATTTATTTCATAAGAGGGTAAGAAACAAATTCGGTTAGGATGAAATAAAGATGCTTTTGTTTTTAAGAGTGTAAGAAAAGCATCTTTATAAGATGGTACAAAATAAAACATCTGGTTAATAGGAGTTTTGTTTATAAGAGGATCATAAATACATGAATTTTGTTTAAAAGAGTGGAATTAAAAGACAAATTTAGTTCACGAGGGGTAATAAAAATATGATGTCAGCTTGTTACAGAGATACAGAAGGGACTGAGGAAAACCTGGACACACTACAGTCCCTCTTCTGCTTGTGGCTTCTCTTCCTCCCCCAAGTCCGTCTGTCACCCGACCCGAATGTCTCCCATAAATCACCCCAACCAATCCCCTCTTCTCCCCTATCCACCATCTCTAAGTGATCTGCTGGCAGGCTGCCCGACCTGGCTGAGAGAGAGAGAGAGAGAGAGAGAGAGAAACAGATCCAGCCAGAATGACGAAGTGCCACAGAGAGCAAATTCAACTGAATGAAAGAAACTGGAAGGAAAACAAGGAGTGGAAAAATGTGGATGATGATGTCCAGAGAAAGAGCTGAGACACAGAGAAGCACTACTGGAGGAAAAGTGTGTGATTTCTAGTTATTACCCACCCCCCTCCACACCACCACCACTGGGACTTAATCCTGTGTAAAGGTAACGCCATCCAATAACAGAAAGCATCTCCTCTCTTACTGTTTCAACAATATGTACAGCAGGGGGGAGGGAAAGGGGGGAGGGAAAGGGGGGAGGACACTCCGCTAACTCGATTTACTTTGACTCCTCTACTGTCACTCGCATCTCCTCCTCCAATATGCCCATTTACCGACTCCCCCCCCCCCCCCCCCCCCCCCCCATGTTCTCCTTGTTTCTCTGCTTGTTCCGGATTTAAAACGGAATCAAAACCCAACGATCTAAAGCTGTTAAAGGATCATCTGAAGCAGGGAAAAGATGCAGACCGCTAACCAAGTGTTGGTTGCCTCGGTTACTGTCGCCATGTCAATTAGCAGATGTGAAAATTGATTTTTTTTTTTTTTTTTTAAATCTCTTTTAGCATTAGCTTTAGCTTTTATCAGGTGAGCTTCTCCCTGCTTGAGTTTATAATCAACCAATCATTTCAGCTGGAGGGATTTAATATGGATTAATAAGAAATTCTAACAAGCACGTTTGTAAATCTCGATTTTCAGGCAGTTTATGACGAATAAAAATCAGCTATTAGCTAAAATAGGATATAAATTGACTGAACTTTTACTTTTAGAAATCAGCAGCTGCTATGATTTAGATTCATGTTTGTTTTTCCTCCATCGACACGTTTCCACGTCATTAGATTGAACCCAGAATCATTGTTTTTCTTGTGTTCAGAAACAACAATCTGCTTTGGGTTTGTTCTCGTCCTCCGATTCCAGCGTGAAATGAGAGACTGGTGAAGCTTTAAAGGAAACCCAAATATTTGAAGTGAAGCTTTAAGGATTTTTTCATGGTTCTGTGAAGATAATAGAATTGTCCTAAATATTTTTCTTTGAGGGAATCTATGACATGATAAAGATACTGAATGATCAGGCGTGGAAGAAAAAATCTCAAAGGAACCGAAATTAAAAACTTTGCAGCAAATTCATCTGTCTGGTTTTTGAGGACGTTATTGAACCTAATTCTAATAGGAAAAAAAAGAATTTAGACAATTTATAAGAAAAATTTGAAGAACATAATTAAACTTTTAGAGTTTAACGTGTTTAACGACACTGAACAGTTTCAAAAACAGTCTGATTTTAAGCAGCAATTAATTATGACGCAATTTAATTAGTTACTTCAGTTGGAATGAATAATTTCACTTATTTATGAGGATATGAAATGTTTAAATAGTCTTTTGCTTTGTTTAGTAGCAAAGTCTGAAAGTATAAAATCCAAATATTGACAAACATTTAGTTATTTTTGAAACGCAAACAGCTGATTAGCTCCAGACAGATCAGCGACTCATTAATAAATCTCACAATCTGGTTCAACAAATAAATATTTCAGAACGTGACACTATTTACACTGTCAGTCTCAGAATATTATCCAGCTCAGAACGCAATAAGAAACAATATGGCAGCAAAATGATTTGATGATGCCACAGTGGACTGACGTGCGCCGCAGCGGCGTTTGGGGGAACGATCTTCACGCGCTCGCCCCTCAATCAATCAATTCCTGGCAATCTGGAGAAGAGTCAGAAGAGAAATGTGGCCTGATTGCTGTGAGTGTTCACAGCTGAGTGGAACAGCTTCACAAGGAGGACTGTGGCGCCACCTGGTGGGTGGAGCTACTTATAGCAAGTTGTGAACATATTAAAAACACAGAGATACACGAGGACTCTTACCCTTCTGAGTCGAAGCTGCTGTCATGAACCATGGCTTTCAGGGCGTCTGAGTTTGCTGTGGAGAATAAAGATGAATATTTTAATTAATAAATAAAGATTAAACTTAAAGACAGCTTGAAATGCATCATGGGGGATTCTCAAAGGTTTTAGCTTCCTGTAAAGTCAGAATTCATTGTGGGTGATAAAGTTGAAAAAGATTTAAGATTTGCATAATTTTCCCCTCATGCTTCACCGACTTCCCCTCAGGCACGACAGGAGCGCAGACACAGAAACACTCATTGTTCGGTAAACTTGGGAAGAATTAGACGAGTTATGTAAGTGTTAAGTGCTGCGACTTTTGAGTAAATACGCTCTGACATCTGACTCAAAGTAATGCCCTTCCTCGTTATCATGAACCGTCCTTGTGTCATAAAACAACCACAGGGGTTTTGATGTGGTTCACTCATTTTAGATGAAGTATTGACAGTTTAGGGTCATTTTTAGGTCTAAAAAGGGCCTGAAAATCTATTTTTAGAATCATTATTATCATTATTAAACAGTTCGCATGACTGACATTTAGCTAAATTAGAATGGAAAATATATATTTGTTTTATTGTAGTATATTTAGGAATATTCTTCTATATCATTTCAGATTTTTGTTTTTATTTCTTGATTTGCTGTACAGCACTTTGGTCAGCTGTTAAGCTGTATGTTAAAGTGCTCTATAAATAAACTTTTTATAGAAAACACTACTTTAAATAAATCTACTGTACAAGAATATGTTGCAAAAACCAGTTATGAGATGCTCCACATGGTATAATGTGTAAAAAGATCAGAAAGATCAACGAGACTTTTTCTTTTGTAGTTTTTTAAATGTATTTCTGGTTCATTGTCAATGATAGTAGAATACAACAGAAAATGAAAAAGATTCAATCTCACCTAAAAATTTTAGTACTTTATTGAATATTTATTTACAGAGGCCCTTGCATTAAAAACGTTTTTTCTGAGGTTTCTGTTGAATATTTTAGCTCCACAGGTGTTCTTACCTTCATAGTGGGTGTGAAAACAGGTCAACAACTTCTCTTTCAGTTTTAATCTGTCAAACTACCCAGGTGGCGATAACACCCGAGTTCGAACGGCCTGTATTTGTTTCGTCACAACTCGTTTGATCGTTAGAATTCGGCAGCTCCCGCAGTTGAAACCACACCTAGCATGCTGCTGGCTAAAAGCTGTTAGCATAAGACGTAGCAAACAGGAAGAGAGAACATCTACTGTTGCCATGCACAGCGGGACAGGAAAAAGTATTCTTTGCTCTCATAGGCTAGTTTGTTACCCAATTTAATGCAGACAGCTTGAAAGGTCTGTTAATCAGTGTTTCCTGATGTTTTTTAGACATAAAATGTTTCATATTACTGGTTAATAACCACAAAGTCCTGAAATTTGTATGAAATGGCCTCTTTAAAACTTCGCAACACAACACAATATTTGCATTAAATCATAATATTAATAAATCAAAAATTGTTGCAAACAAGATGAAATGGGGATATCTGAAAGAGGAATTTGTCCCGTTATAATGATATTCTGGATGAATATAATGATGAACGTTTCTGAGGTCGTATGAAGGTAATAATAATTAAATAATACATGTGTAGCTGCAATTCAAGTATCTCTAAATATATTCCGAATGAGTTTTTCTCTATGTGAACTTTGTATGTAAATAAAAAATAATGACCAGTAAGTGTCAAACTGGACTGTAGAGGGCAGCGTTTCCTTTTTAACTCAACATTCTTCCTGAGATTTGTTTTGTCTTGTTTCCTCCTGCTGCTGCCAATAAAAGAAAAAACTCATTTCTGGTGTTCCAGTTGTCAAATTCCTGAAAATGTAAACTAAAACCTGATGAATTTATATTGTTTTAAGATCAAATGAACCATTTTATCTGAAGTGTGTCAACAGACGAAGATGAATTATGAGACATAAATGGAAGACATTTTCCAAAGAAAACTGGATTCTTAGAAACCCTGCAGACGCACATTGTGAAACTGAGTCACAGTTAAATGACTCCAGTGTGAACACGATGAATCAGCTGAACCAAAACACAGTCACAAGAAGAAATAATCTATTTAAGACTCAAGACAATGGCAGTGAGGCATGATGACAAAACAATACAGCCTTCATGTGTCACCCAGGAGGTTGAATGTGACAAGTTGTTCCGAGAACAAGAAGTTTCAGATAATCTGCAGCTTGACAGGAGAAAAGCTGCAACTGTGATGTTTAAAGAACTTCTAAAGGAACTTTCCCCCTTTTAAAAAGGAACATTTTTATTTTATTTTTTTGGACAGTTTTGCAACTGTAAAGACAAAAATATCCCTGCTAAAGTGTGAATAAAATAGATTATGACAATTTTCTAGTGTGGGAATTAAATAACTGACCCCCTGCTTAATTTGTTGGTTCACTCACTAACAGAAAAGAACAGTCTCTAATTTTTATTATAGCTTTTTTTAAATGGAATTTCATCCATAAATTCAGAAGAAGAAAAAAACAGGGACGCTAAATCTGATTGTCTTTGGATTTAAAAAAGTACCGGTATTTGAACCCTAAGACTAGACTTAGTTTTAATGGAAAATCTTTGTTACAGCTGTAAGACGTTTCTTGCTTTGGAGACACAATTGAAAGGGACTTCAATCACCAGAACACTCCACTGACTCTTTCAGACTGAGGTCTGAAGACTCACTGGGTCTCTCTATAATCTTAACATGATGCTTGTCTAGCGTGGGTCTCTGGCTTGATGGAAGATGCATCCACAACCCGTCTTTAGTGTTCAGATTGAGGAAAGAAGGTTCTTGTCCGAGATTTAAAGACCCACTCCAACGAAAATTGTGTTTTTCGTGTTAACATGTTCTTGTGGCATTTTTCTGATGTGTTTAAAAAACAGACTGGATTTGTGATGTAGAAAATCCGCTGGGCGAGGTGAATTGCTAATGAGCTACTGCTGCTATGCAGAAACTGTGTCCTAGAAAACACCACAGGTTTTGGGATTTTGAGTAAAAACATCAAAATCATATTTTAAAGATCACGGAGATGCTTTAAAATAGCTCAAAAGATGATCGGAGTGGATATTTAAATGCAACGTGGCTGAGTTCAGTAGAAAAACAGCAACGAAGCCTGATGTTTCCACCTCTGTGTGACTGTAGGGAGGATCACAGAACTACGGTGGATCTTGATTGCTTAATGGTGCGTTCACACCAGCCACTTTGTCAACGTCAAGCAACGCTCATAACATTCCAAGTTTGATGTTTGAGAGTTGAAGCTCATACGCCTGCCAGTCATAGCGCATAGGCGTTAAAGCTCGTAACGCTGGACCGTTAAAAAGAGCGCATAGGCGGGGCTTCCTTTGTTATCAGATGTTCTGAGCTATGGCGGATCATATAGAGAGAGTGGCTTGGCTTTATTTATTCCGTTTGTGGATACACCCCATTCTTCAGATGCGTTCTGCGTTTGAGGAGTTCAACTATTTGCTCCAGGAGCTACATATGGACGAGGTTTGCTTCCAGAGCTACTGCCGTCTGTCCCGCGCCCTGTTTGACAACTTCCTGCTTCATTCAGGTACGTCACTGCGATGAGACGCTCTGATTGGTTGACATGCCGCTTCAAGAGCGTCAAAAGTTCAGCTAGCTGAGCTTTCTGCGCTTTGAGCTTTTCAACCGTTTCAAGCGTCAATGCCTGAAACGCTAGAAAAGCTTGAAAAGTTGCCGCTCACGAAGCGACGCAGAGCCGTTGACGTCTGACGCCCGTCCACCATAGACTTTACATGTAAACTTGCCGCTTCTGAAGTTGATGGTTGGGCCGGTGTGAACGCACCATAAGGTTACACGGGTCAGAAGTCTGAGATAGTCTGAAATCAGTCAACGATTGCTAAAGCAATCAAACCTACTTCCGTTTGACCACAGCTTCAGGCTTATTTTAACATACACCACTGCACTTGTGTAAATATTATTAGACAGTTTTCTAAATGAATTGATGATTCAAACCAATCAACTGCTTCCTTTAAATATGAAATATTTAATTTTTATCCAATTGACTTGTTATTTCTGTGAAGTGCCTTGAAATTACCTTTATCATGAACCGGTGCTTTACAAATAAAAATTTACTGAATTTAACTCTGACCAAGTATTAATCATTATGCCAGATTTTTAAATTATGAGCATTAGTCCATGTTCCAGCTACAGGAAGTTATTAGTATTAGTCAGAGGCAGATTTTTAAGATTAAACAAGTTCAGCGAGAATCTCTACAACTTTGGCTGGAAATAGTGATTTAACTTCTTCTGTTGTATAAAGTGCTGTCATAACAAAAGCGTCTTTAAAGTCCACTACATTTGTCCTAGAAATTAACTTCCACTACCCCCACCCCAGCCCCACTCTAAGAAGAGTTACTCTCAGAGAAGCTGCAGCTCAGGCTCCAACACCAACTTCCTTCCTGACCGCCGTGTGAAACTTTTACCTTTTCAAACACTATAAAGCAGGAAGGAGCTCAGGATAGGAAGTCCAGTGAGAATTAACCTCTAAGTTAGAAATTAAAAACATCGGAAAATAAGATGTATCAGCACATGTGAAAACATAATGAAGGTGATTTGGACACATACCTTCATTTTTCATGATGTAGTGGACGATCTGTCCGACCGTATCATTGTTCTCACTCATGGTGTCATTCAGCTCTGGAAGAACATTAACACAAAAAGAAAACTAGATAAAATCACTTCTGATCATCAACATTACCACAAAACAGTATATAAATATACTCTATTAAGTATTTATTTATTTTGATATTAAGTATTTAAATATAAATGACAGAAACTGTCATTTTACCACAACATAGCACTTTTACGGTGTTCTTACTGAATCCGTTTCTGTACCGTTCAATGTATTATTTATTGTTCAAGTTTGCCATCTTCACGGCGCATTGCATTCTGGGTACCTTGGAGAGATGTCAGCATTTAGGTTGGTTAGATTTATAATGTGTTCACTATATTTTAGAGTAGATAGCTAATTGATGGAGACTTTGAATGCAGTGAATAGATGATGCATCTTTCAAAAGAGGTTAGATTAAAGAGGCCATTTCATACTAATGTTAATAAGTGTTTCCTGATGTTTTTTAGATATAAAATGTTTCATATTATATTCATATCATATTACTGGTTAATACTTAAGAAATAACCACAAAGTCCTGAAATTTGTATGAAATGGCCTCTTTAAAATAAGAAAAAGCACAGCAATCAATGTAAAAACATTAACTAAAAATGATAAATCAGTCATCAAACTAGTGCACTCAGGAAGCATAAAAATGCTTAAATAAAAACAACATCAGTTAAAACCTGATGTGAGCTCGACTCGTCAGCTTTGTACCTAAACCGTTTCCACATGGCGTTTTTGGTGTAAAGCTGGATTCATGCTTACGCAAAAGGCAAATGTGCTCCCACATGGCGGCGTACTGACGGAGCCAGTTTCTGTTCATACTACTCTGAAATTCTCCACCAGGACAGCAGGAGGCACGTTCAACTATCAAGAGGTCTCCCGGTGCTTTTTGTGTGGTTCCAACCACGAAAAAGAAACAAATAAAAAGCAGGGACTTTACGGCCACCGGCATCGCCACTGCTGCCCTTCAGACTTGTTTTAATACGGACAAGTTTGTCCCTCATTTTCCTCCATCGCTTCGTGCACTCCCCAACCTCCAACTCCAGGGTTCCAGTGATCTCCTTCCAGGAGTTGAAGCTGAGTTGTGCATCCTTGTACTCTTTCAGAGAGGAGTTGTACAAATAATCATACTTCCTCACTTCTTCTGCAAGACGTTCCTCGATCTGCTCCATGTCTTCAAGGCTGTCAACACTCGCGCTGTTTACAATTTTAAAGGGAAGTTACGTTGTGCCGGAAATGATGTTGGGTTGTTTGGCTGACCAATCACAGACGTGCGTCGGAAAGTTAGAAAATAGAGCGTGACTCCAACCGACCATCCGAGGCAGTTGGAGAGCCCATACGATGTCGTATCATGGCGGAGCGTGTCTCCAACACGTCTGAGCTGCGTTACTATGAATCCAGCTTTACTGTGAAGCGCCTCCTGAACTCCCTGCTGCCATTGTTGCTAATACTTGGGTCGGAGCCAATCCGCGAGATCATGTGATCTCGTTCTGTTGATTCCCGGCAGGCAACATTTTTACCTGGCTGTCAGAGAACGTGCATGTCGGTGTACTCTGAAGGATGCTGCGAATGCGAGACTCCAATATATCGATACCAGTTTTAGTATTGAATAATATCAAGGTATCGATTATTTTGACAATCCTAATCTACAGTATCAAACCAGCTATCAGCACGGTGGTGGTGAGCTGATGGTCTGGGCTTGTTTTAAACCTACAGGACTTGAACCTCCTGCAGACCACATACTCATCTGTATTGACTTGTTCATTCCTTTTACCAGGACACTCCAATTTGTTCACGTTTGTGAAGATTTTACCTGTGTTGGCTTTTGTTTTCTATGACGTATAAAACTGCCAAAAACACCAAAACATTAAGCAAGTACATCTGAACACTGGTGAGTGATAGATGTACCAGCTGGTCTTTGTGGTCTAACGACTAAGTGTTTTGAAATGTGGTTTATTTTGTATCCAGCTGATGCAAATGTTAGACAGGAAATGGTCTTATGAAACTGGAAGAAGCAAAGTGGGCAGAAAGTGGTATTTAGCAACAACTTTCTGTTTGACACTTGGACCAAACTGGGTCACAACAAGCAGAAGAATGATTCCAAACACCACAAAAAGGCTGAAAAAGAAAAGTATCAAGGTGCTGCAGTGATTTACAGTCCAGACTTCAACTTGATTAAGATGCTGCGGTGAGACTTTTAAGAATTTAAACAAATACCTGCTAACCTCAATGAACTGAAGGAATGTAGAGAGGGACAAAATTCCTCAACAATAAAGAGACTGATAGTCAAACAGGAAACAACAACTTCATGTTCTGGATTCAGTTTATACTCAGCTTATATATATTGGTATGTTTTCACCTGCCTGGCTGTCTGTTAGCAGGATAACTCAAAAAGTTCTGGATGAATTTTGATTAAATTTTCAGGAAAGATCTGAAACGGTCCAAAGAAAAAGTGAGTGGATTTTGGGGATGATCTCGATCACCATCTGGATCCAGGAATGTTTTTAATGATTCTACATCATTGTGATATTGAGCTGTTTTTAACATATCTGCATGTAACTCCACAATAAACGATCAATGTGTTTGATAAAATATACAGGGTGAGTTCCCAACAGGTTCTACATGATACCAAGAACTGATCTGGATCAGGGACTCATCTGGATGTTAGAAAAAATTTCAGATACTTTGATCCAGAAAATAAAAAAATAGGGAACCTTCAGATTTTTTCTCACTACAATATAATAATAGTATAACTACTGAACTAATAATGCATAAATAGCAATCTAATTGTCAAAGGTGTTTTCATGATCATTGAATCTGATAATGTCGATACAACAAAGATGAGATTCTTATTTTAATGTAAATCACAATATGAAGAAAACTGAGGCGCTTGATGGAGATCTGAACTCTACAAGTTATTTTCTATTTACAGAATCTGTAATCTGTGTTTTTGTACACTTGAGTTTAGATTTCAATGATTTTAGGATCTGTTAAAGACCTGATCCTTTTTATTATCATGTCCTGACACACAAAACCCTAGAACTGGGTGGACTTAACAAATACAGTCAAGAGAGAAGTCAAGTTAGATCACCTTCTTTTAGTTTCATGTGGCATTTAGTCTCCATTTTCTGGGTCAGGTTAGATGGTTTCTATAAGATTAAAATTAGTAAAGATCCAGGATGATTTCGGGCTCCATGTAAGACACCTCAAAGTACCTCCAAATAAGGTGATAAACCTTTTTCACTACCATCTTTGAGCATAACACAGTGTTATTGTATTGTTTATATTTCAATATCTCCAGGGAGGAAAACGTCTGTGTGAATATTGAGTTTCAAAATAAAAGTGCTTCCTGAACAACAAGCCCAAATTGTGGATAATGTCAAGGAAATCCCAAACAGGAAGTGGAGGCCATCAAAGGAACGTGAGGGTAAATCTGAAGGAGGGACAGGTGGTGGTGTGTGTGTGTGTGTGGGGGGGGGTCTCGACATCCAACTACAGGCAAAATGAGAAGAACAAGAGGAAAAGAAGCAACAAGACAGAAGCTGAATGGAAACAGGTTGCAAAGACAGTAGAACAGGAAGGAGGAACCTGTCGCCTTTTCACACAAAACTTTAAAGTATTTGGATATTATTAGCATGTGTGAAAGTTCAGAGGGGGGGTGGGAATTAATCCAGAAGATTCCTTTAATCAAAAGACTCCTTTCAGCTACAGCGGAGGCATAACAAAACAAACTCAGTTTCTGTTCTTACTTGCACCTTCAGATGGTTAACAGCTGGTATCAACACACCCACTTACCTTCAAACACTCGTAAATCTGGTCAAATCAATATGAACAGAATGATAAAAACGTCAAACTCTTCACTGAAAAAACAAATCCAGTGACGCCTGGTTGTTTAGCACTGAAGCTACCATAAATTTCTCTCTGTATTGTTTATGGAAACAAATTTGGTCAAATCATCATTATTAGTGATATGTATATATTTAACCTGATCCCTGAATGACAGAATAGTTCTAATACATTTCTTGTCCTAACTGCCTTATCTGCTTAATCAAATCCATCAAATAAACAAAACACAGTCAGTGCTGTGACGCAGAGACGAGCTTCTACGGAAGCCCAGGAGTCCAAGTTGAGTGGGAGAATCAACGTTTAGCCAGGACTCTGCGACAGAACTTCAGTCAACAGGGTCATAGTAATTAATATTAATAGTGGCATATTTGTTGTTTTTTGAAAAATATACATTCACAAACTAATATTAGTTACATGTTTTGTTAAATCACATTATTGTTTTAATCATTTGGAACCAAAATCAAATCTGACAATCAGGACTGATTCTCAGGAGTCCCTCTGGAACGCCGATCATTCCAACTCACCTGGTTGTTTCAGCTGCTTCAGTAATGGAGGCGGAAATAAAAGACAGCTGGGAAAACGGGATCGACAGAACAAGTGAGGCCACACAAAAGCCATGTCTGTTCCAACATGTCGCAGTCGGGGTTGAGCTCCTTGTGGAAAAATACACCTGAGACAGATTACATGAGGAAAGCCAAACAGACTCACTCAGAAACCAGTTACACTTTTTCTCTTCCAAAATTATATTCAACTAACAAACAGTGAAGGGTTTACAGGACTAAATCACACCAAATTGATGGAGATGTGATACTTGCATTAAGTGGTGTTCTGTGAAATAACTGTCCTCAATTACTATCTAACCTGCTGTAGATACTGCAGCTCTTTGAACGACCTCAGTTTGAAGAAATAGAGGTTAGTTCCAAGCAGACCAAATAGCTAATGCTAATACAAGAAGGGCTAAAACCAAAGTGAACGGCAGTTCTCTTAAAATTACACCAAACTAAACAATTTTATATCAAATCCTGTAAATGATACTTTTTATGCATGTAGATTATCATTTCACCAACATTGCACTTCCTGTGCATTATTCAACTATTCTTCCAGAATAACGACAGGATGGAAAAAAAATTACAAAAAATCAATGGGCCATTTAAAATATATTTTCTAAAGCACTAGAACAGTCTACATTGGCACACATGCTACTGACACAAACAGTAAGTCAAGTCAATAAATATCCTCTGAAAAAAAATTAAGTAGCAATGGTGGCGCTAACTCCCATGAGCTAACAGTTGCTGTCTTAAACAACTTTAATTAAACCCATATTAAAGCAGTTCATGCTATTATTTTAGATTTACACATCAGTTTCACACTACAACATTATCCCAAATTATACAATGGTCTGGGTGAATACTTGATTCTGATTGGCTGCATGGTGTTCATTAGAAAGTGATATAGGACACCTTTAAACAAAATTCCAGTCAAATAGCCTGATTGTTCTAAATCATTGCGCTGACTCAAACGCTAGTTGGTAACCGTGACAACAGAAACTCAGAACATACGTTAATGAATGTTATTTCACCAGTTATTTATAATAACTGGCCTGTCTTTCGACTGGTTGCCTTTGCAATGCGTTACAACAAGAGATATTAAATAGACTGCTCAGCCGCTTCTTGAGAAAAAGTTCATAAGTGATCATGGTATAAGTGGGATAATATGACCAACAAGGTGTCCATTTTCAGATGAAGTAAGGACAATGTTTCATACAAGGGCCATGACTGTAGTTATGGTGTGATAGTTAATGGACCAACCCGACCAGACAGACATTATCATTGAAGTTCTGAAAAAACAAGATGCCGTTCCTTTTGTGAAAACCAATCTACCCTAAGCATTGTTACACTGCGACTACAGTAATCCCATATATGGGTAGACCATTAATCCCCATAATCCCCAGAAGACCTGGAGGGTTGTCCAGAGGCGAAACAAACAATTCACGCTTCCGCATCATCCATTAATTTGTGATAATGAACACCTTGCTAAAACAGCTAGCCTCAATGTCAATTTCAGCTAACCCTATGTGTTTTATTTAAATTGCTATGTAATACAAAATGTACAACAATGTAAAGGTTTCTAAAATACTGTTTAGATGAACCAGATATATTTATGAAATCAAAACTGTCTTAATATGGCAGCAATCCACTTTGGTTATTATGACCTCGTTAATCTGGTCAATACTAATCTTCATTTCTCCAAACTGAGGCAGTTCAAAGAACTAATCTACAACAGGTTCAAAATATTTTCAACAGTTTAGATCTGAACGATCCCGTCAAGATGTTCACAGTATAATAAACAGATAAGAGATAAAACAGCTCAGAAGTCTCAGGTTTTTTAGCAGATAAGCAGCAAAAGTTTATTCTTTCTGCTACATGTCTCACATCTGTGATTTCCACCCGAGCCAAGAAGTTACATAACATTTAATACCTGCATGCCAGAGCTGCTCGTGGGAAAGAGGAAAAGAAAACCGTTGCTCTTTCAGATAAGGATATAAGATAGCCACTCATTGTCACAATTATTCCAAAGTAATCCAGCACTATTAAAATAAATCACGCTGGCTTTGAGCCAAGGTTTTGTTTTTTGTTTTTTTTAAGTTTTATCTCAAATAAACTGGAGTGTACACGCACCCGGAAAACTCAGAACTGGAATGGTGCGATTCCTGGAAGACTTCCTGGTTTGAACCACACTTTGAGAAACAAATGTCTCTTTAACAGATTGAAATACACTAAATACAGACGCAGAAACTTCCGCGTGCCGTTTTGAGGTGATCTGAGTTCAGGACTGTCGTTACTTTATTACAGACTTGTGGATTCAGGAAGTCTGAGTAGTTGAAGGGAGCTGAAAGCATCCAGAGAGCTGCATTTCTGACCTCAACTCCCACCACAAACCCACCAGAGTGGAAAATCTTACAGACTCATTCAGACACTATGCAGAAATCTAAAAACCCTTCATGCACCTTGTTCGACTGCAGAGCAACAGCATCACTTTGACCGATATGATTCAGAGCTGAATGTCTGGTAATCAGTAACTAGACTAAACTTGGTGTGCAGCTGTCGGACCAATAAATAACTAAAGAGCTGTTTTTATCTCGAAAGCAAATGCAGATCTTGGTGTTATTTATGAGAACTCTGAACCATAAACGCAGCTTGTTTGCTATTCTGTGGATTCTAAGAGCCTTTTTCTCTCTAATACTTACAGCAAATGGCTCGTTGCAGTTTTCGATGTCCAAAATATCTCTGAGGAATCGGATATTTAATATTCCAACACTGGGTGGGAGTTGTAGCTTGTGGGAATTCATTGATTTCCTGCTGCTACGATGGCTACGGATTGAACGCTTGGGTTACTGAGTTACTGGAAAAGCCTGAAATAATCTTCATTTAAACTTTCTGTTAAAACAAATGGGGAAAAAAGTTCTTATTTTCTGTTGGATATTTTACACAAAACACAACATCTTAACTCAAAGCCTTTGGGATTTCTTAGACCGTCTGTTTCCAGTCAATGATCCATTCTAAGTAAATGGAACTGCTACGAAAACCGATCAACATGGTAGTAAATCTCTGAATCCTAAACAATGTTCCACCTGATAAAGTCTGATTTTCACTGTGCTGCGATTAGTTGGAGACAGTATGAACATTATCTAATGGAACGACAGCGTGCTGGTTTGTATGACACATTTAGGGCTGCAGCTATCAAATATTTTATTAATCCAGTATTCTGTTAAATCCTGTTGATTTACAAGTGCTGTACACATTAATCCCAACCTGCTTGTGCTTACTGCCCCACCCATTTTTCAGAAAATGTGTCATATACAAACTAAGAGTCACCTGGATGTTGCAGATGTTTGTTCAGGAGTGTTACGTCAGGATCTTTGTGTTTATGGATTGATTGATTGTTGCAGGTGATAAACTCTGACAGGTAGAGGGGATGGTTGGACTGTCCAGTGATTTAAGGCAGGTTTTATTGTGTTCATATGGATTTATTTCTTTAAAGAGCAACTCACCCCTCTCTAAATTATCATCCTGCCTTCTAACTGCTTTTTCAAATAATGCTGAAAGTAGGCGTTACTTTAAGAGGCGGTCATGAGCTGTGATTGACGTGTAGCACTTCTCTGTGTTTAGATTAGCTCCAGTGTGACGCTGCCGTGTTGCAGAGAGGTAACCCGACCATGATGAGAATGTAACGTCTAAAAATCACATCCACACAATCACAACCACTGCAGGGAAGTCTTTGCCCTGATTTAATTATTCTTTTACTGATATTAGTTATTCTCTGTCGTAGTTTTCAGCCAGTTGCTCTAAATCCCTTTGTGCAGCTCTTTGGTGAGAAGCTGGAGACAACGGGCGGGCGGGGGCGAGTGTGTCTGTCTGAGAGATGGTTTTATACTCCAGGAGGCGTGTCTTAGAGACAATGCTGGTGACATAGACATGAGCCGCTTTCAGCCAATCACAAAATTTAAATGCAATAACCACCTTTCAACCCTAAGAGGGCAGCACTACGACGTTTTTAGACCAAAAAGTGTAGAATTTAACAAGATTACATGAAAATCTAAAAAGAAATGCCCAGAAACTGAAAGGTTGCATTGGTAAAGACCCACTAATACAGTTTATAAGTAAAAAGGGTGAAAAAGGGTGAGTTGCGCTTCAACACTGACTCTGTCTGAAGGCAGGTGAACTCCTGATCAGGTGAGACAGTCTAATACTGGAAATGCAGAAATTCATCAACTCATGATTCATTCTTTAAGAAGTTTAGCATTAGATGTTTTTTTTAATAATTCATGGAAGGTGATAATAAATTTACAGCAAATCAGATTTACACTTAAACATTTTTTATTATAGTATTCTTTTTACTGGTTTCTCTTAATTTTTTTTCTTCAATAAAAGGCATTTTATTGAAACAAATTACATGTTTCTTTTTCAGTTTTTAATACAACTTTATTACCAACATTTGTAAGAAAATCAACCTTTATAGTATAATTTATACTGTTTTTGTCAAGTTAAAACAGAACTGGTGTCATTAATATTATTCATTGTATAAAGCAGAACTTGTGGATTCCTGCCCACTGCCCTGTTTTAAATATTTTTTCCAGTCACAGAGAAAACAGCATCAGCATGTCGTCCGTCAGTAATAAGTGTCCTGAGAAGGAGGAGTCACGTGATTTAAAAGATGCATCACACCAAACATTGAGCCTTTTTTTGTAACGAAGTCCTTCTAGTCACTTGATGAAACGTTTTCACCCAAGACTGTTTTGAGACGTGTTCCGTATACGGCTGGTCACATGGTGCATGTGACATAACTAGCGTCATGTCTGTATCCTAACGTCTGTTGTGTCTGAATTTGTGATTTTCGTTTAGTCACTAAAGTTTCTTGCTAATGGAAACTAAACAAAGAGTTCCTGAAGAGTTCTAACTTTACACAACATCTTGATAACTAAAATAAAATAACATTTGTCTTACAGTGTTTTGGAACCGTAACTTGGAAACAGGACACAAAGCAAACGTTCCAAGACATCTTAAAGACTGGTTCACATGGCAGGATTTTAACAGAGTCGCAAAAAAAAATAATATATGTCAGGCACATTCCTGTTCTGTTCCTACCGTGTGTGGTGTCTCATCATGTCACGTGGCCACATATCACACACGGATCGATTTCACTCACCACATTGTCAGTATAGACACAAAGAAACTCAAATCTCGCAAAATATGAGAGACTTCTGGTTGACAAATGCAACAAAACCTCAGAACAAGAAGAAGACGCTTTCCGTCACCTAGCTTAGCAATTGGCTACACGCTGCACTGAGCTGGCCAAGACAATCCAACATGTTAGATATAACTGATTTGCAATCAGGCACCCTTCCGACTCAATCGCTCTTAACGCACCACACACGGCAAGATTATTGGTTAGGATTATCTCACGAGTCATCCCAATAACCGGGCTTGTCAAAAGGGGTAAATCAGGGCAAAATTGGCATGACAACCCTACAGTGAGAACCCAGCACTGGAAACTCTCCCATAAATGTTGTTCATTGAGACACCACCTTAATACTTGAAGTGGTGTTTTATTTTGAAGGTGCCACAAGAATTAAGGCTTTTATTTTACCTCTTTAACATCCTCTGTAATGAAATGTAGATCCATCACCATGAATGTATTCACTCCTGAGATCAGGTGTTAGCAACACGGTCTGGGTTATATTAACAATACAAACAAGTCAAAGTAACTAACAGGAGAGGATGATACACACAGAACAAACACTGTCTCTGTTTCCTGGATCAGGTTTTGGTATTTTATCCACAGTCTTACCTCCCAGCTCAGGATTCAACTCTTCCTCCACACAGCGATCCTCGTGTTCCTGCGCGGTTGTGCACCTGTAGCCCTTCCTCTTCAGCACATGACAGATCACCACCCCGATGAGGCCCAGAAGGAAGAATGTTGGCACCAGTATAAAGGCAAAGTAGTCTAGGTTGAGTCTCCCTGACCCTCCATCACTCGTCCCAGGATCAGAGTTCTCCCCCGCTGACGAGTGAAGAAGATACAAAAGGTTTATAAACGGGAGACAAACCAACAAAGTGTTTGTGACAGAAACCAGAGAGCCACAAATCTCATTACCAAGTTCTCCGGGAGCAAAAACCCCAGACCAGTATCTGATTCAGAGTCTAATAAAGCACTCGGATCCAGACTACATGCAGCATCAAGGATTATATCAGGGTTTCATGCAGTTAGACACACAATAGATAACCTGAAGGGTTAAAAGGGGTTAAAACCTGCAGCAACTATAAGTACAACAGTCCAAAACCATCAAGAGAAAAGTCCTAGAAAGACCTGATGAGACCCACAGTTGAGACAATCAAGTCATTCAACTGAAATAGGATCAGGAAAGAATTTTAATTATATTTCATTTATTTACAAACTATTTCTAGTTAATCTGTTTAGATTTTTATGACTTGATCGTCCAGTATTAACCCAAACGTAGCAGCAGGCTGAGACCTATGACTCGAGAAACAACAGGACCTTAAACAATCAACACCCAGTGAGACTTAAAAAAAAAAAATCGGATAAATCACTGCAGTTTAACAATCAGTGATCCGTCACATTGAGACAAACCTCATCAGTTCTGGATGGAAATACTCAGATTTTCTTTTTACGTGCGATAAAAAAAACACGTACGAGCAACAAGCGCAGCACCAGAGCACACAAAGTATAAACTTCAGATAAAAACCTTAAGCTTCAACTGTAAAAAAGGCTTAAATAATCTGCTCTCTTTACACTCCATGTGTTTATATTTGTTATTGTTGATGTTACCTTTGGGTTTTCTGTTTATTTCCAGGGGCAGGTTTTCCTGATTTTGCACTAAGTTCATCACATTCTTTTTATAGTCTGGTTTGATAAAACCTTGAAGATTCCAGGTAGCAACAAGGATGATGGTTTTGATGCTGCTTCCCACGGGCTCTGAGCTCATTCACACAAAAAGGACAATTTCTCACAAAATTTGATGGTTTTTTTCCCCTACACAAAAACACACTGTAGAAATATTCAGATTTTGCTCTGTGCTGTGGGCAGAACTGTTAGCACACAGGATTCCCTGCCCCTCCCTGTTGCTGAGAGCTCTCTGTTTAAGCTAACTCTACCGCTAGCTTACAGTTAGCTTACAGCTAGCGGAGCAGGAACTTGTAGCTCCGCCCAGTGGATTTTCTACATCACAAATTCAGTCTTTTTTAAACTGCATTTTTACGTCTGCTACTGATTCACAGCAATTTGAATGCAGAAATACTCAGAAATGCTATTTTGGGCTTAATTTTCTTGAGATACGTCCTCTAGCATCAGAAAAATGCTACAAGAACATGTTAACAGCAAGAAAAACGTGATTTTCATCAGAGTGGATCTTTAATACATCGACATTTACAACATCTGCCTGCTCACATTAAGTATCTTCAGACTGATTTTCATGAATAAAATAAGAACATTTGTGATTTGAATATTTACATTCAATTCATATTTATATTTACTGGACACACTTATCAAATAATCTGGTTTTCTGGGATTAAATGGTGGACTGGGATCTGCAGTCAGCTAAAGGCGGACGCTCCTGTGCCACTTTCTGTTAAAGCATCACATGATCAAACCCAACAGAACACACAAAAGGGCTTTTGTCTGCATTCCTGCTCAACACACAGACAGAGGTCCAAACAAAGACAGAAGACCTGTCGCAGATTAGACTGGATCTCAATCTAAAGTCCAAAACTTTTGAACAACTTTGAATAAAACCCTAACGATGGACTCAGTCTGAGCTACGAGGCTGTTTGTGCTTTTCTTTTGTTCCGGTTCAACTGAATCGGACTGAACACACAGAACATTGTGTCCATGTGTTTCTATGAAGAAGTGACGAGACGAGCAGACTGTCGTGGTGTGGTGACTGAACGCACGCTGACTCACAGCAGCCGTGGACCAATCAGAAGTCAGTATTAGAAGGATTAAAACACCTGATCACAACAACAGCAAATGGAGGTGATTCACTCTGTAAGAAAGTGCTGAGTCATCGGGTGATGTTGGGGAAAGATCAAGGAGTGTCCAGCTCTGAGTTTAACTGTAAGAAGCAGATTTTCAACCTTGTTTTCTTTCACAGTTTCAGTAAACATGATAAAAAGTGAAACACAGAGGTTCAGGTGTTCAGTCCTGGTCCCAGAGGGCCACTATCCTGCAGGTTTTAGCCGTTTTTCTGCTCGAACACACCTCATTCAACAGCTGAATTACCTGTTCAGCATGTCATCCAGTTCTGCAGCCTGTTAATCACATACTCATTTAAATCAGGTTGGTTTAAAACCAGCAGGAATGTGAAGACCAGCACTGATTTAATCTGTGAAAAATTCCTGATCAGCAATATTTGACAACCTTTCTATGTCCTGAGTTCATTAAAATTAGGCAAATTACCAAGTTTAGTAACAGATTTTTACACAGTGAAACATACAGGAGTAAATCTAAACACTTAATTTTGGTAGATTCAACATTCTGACACCAGATTAGAAGAAAAAAAAAAGATTAAAAAAAAAGACAATGATATAAAATGACTGTTTAAGTAAACTGTGGCTGAATAACATACAAGTAGAAAATCCTCAATAATGTGCTTCGACTTTTACAGCTTCACTAAATCACTGATTTTATCATCTTGTTCATTCAGCATGAATACAGTGTTTATAAAGGGATTAAAATACATATATAAAAAGAAAGTTTAACAGTTTGTGGAGGTTTCTGGAACGAAGCCGCCGTGTTCGTGGAGGGAAACCTGTATGTGTATACTGAGACTTTATAACTCTTCTTCCAAAAAAAACCAAAGTAAATACTGTAGGAAGGATGAAACAGCTTTACATTTAAAACATTGTTTATATTAGGGCTGTCGCAAACGATTATTTTAATAGTCGACTAATCATCAGGTTTTTTGGCGATTAGTCGACTAATCGTACCATGCGTAAAGTCTAGCTTATTGCACCACGCACTAGTGCAGACTAATGTACCCATACACTTTAGCACTGTAACGTAGCGGTATATAATAAATCATTAGCATTTGTAAAGTTAGAGCAAATATATGACATATGTTTTGCTAATGGTAATGAAATTGCCATCGCTACAGCTGTAATATTAAGTGTGAATATTGAAGTGCGTTATGGTAATTTGAATATTGGAGTGCGTTTCTATGTCTTGTATTACGGTAATCCATGTGTCGGAGAGAGAAAAAAAGAATCTGAACTTGTTCGGTTCTTGCACAGCAGAAAGATGCTCGTGTTAAACATTCAATAAAAAAGTGCACTATAAGAAGACAGGAGGCTCAATGCTCCGCTCGCCACCCCCAACACAACTTTTAACATGTAAATACAAGCAACTCCCTGCTAATGTTAGCAGCTAACAAGACGACATGCTTTCTTTTAATGAGGGAAAGCAGCGGGATAAAAAACAAAATAAAAACAATGCTTCATAGAATAAACGATGGCGTCGATTATAAAATTTATTGTCGACGATTTTGTTTGTCTGCGTAATCGTGACTAATCGTGGCAGCACTAGTTTATATCATGATTTTTACCTCCACCAATAAGATTCTAATTACCCCGTCCTTTCCACTAGACGCGTAGTGTTTTGCTCTTGAAATCCGCTGAGCGTCCCTTCCCACCGGGAGTGTTTTAGACGCGTTTCTCTCACAAAGCTTGTGAGACGCATCCTACTCGCGTTGCGTCATGCACGGTGGAAATGGGCCCACTGACTTCTTTAATGGCGGGCGGGTATTAGCTGAGCATTACGCTTCACTGACATTATGCGCTGCTGATGTGTCCAGTGGAAAGTAGAGGTTATTTTATTTTATTTGTCAGGATAACTTGGTTGGGAATGGCGTAAGACAAACTGATTAACTTGTTGTGATCTGGAAAACCAAAATTCTGAAAATATAAATTTGTCCTGAAATACAATAAATTTAATAATATCAAATTGGTTCCAGATGCTCTGTGAATGTTTTTCATAGTTATGGAATCAGTCATGTTGATCAAATGAAGGTAGGACTGTTAGTTTTATGTGTAAATCACATTATGGGAGACAGGAGCACCTGGTGCTTTCCAGATTTTACAGATTTTTTTTTTTGCCACTTATTTCCATAAAAATGTACAGATTAAATTACATTTTTGACTAATTTTTAATTAGTTGGTGTACTGAGGATATAAATCTAAAAAGAATGAGCTGCAATCAAGAAACTTTTATCCTGGTTAACTCAAACCTTGAAGCCAAGGAGAAGAATTTCCATCCAAACCCACTAAATCCTGGACCAGAAACATCCTTTAGAACTGAACTGCTGTTCGTCTTCACGTGACTCGATTTCCTGCAGCTTCATTCAAACTTACTCCACGAGTCAAACAGCTTCAGTTTGTTTAACAAAATGTCTCAAACTAACGAGCTCTCCCTCTCTCATCCTTCAACAGATGGGAATAAAAACACAATAACTGGCTGCTGTTTGTCCTGCTAACGTCCTGCACATCCTGAACTTTAACACTTTCTCTGCTCGTCCACCGTGTCCGAACTCAATCATGTGACCAAACAGCTGTAAAACACACGATGAGGCCAGAAATCAAGAACCTTCATTTATAGTTATAAATAAATAAAAAGGTCAAGCCGTTTGTAACCACATTCCTCCAGCTCATCATAGAATACTAACGTGATAGGAAGCTCTGCTGATCTGTGGTTTCCTGTGTCTCTACACTGAGGAAGTTACTCAATTGTTGTGTTTAATACAAAAAATAAACAAGAATAAATTTAATTACAAAGACAAGGCAGCAGATGAGTAGTCATTCATTATGAAACTTGATGAAGGCGGATTTATTGACGTTAATCTGAGGGTTTGGATTTTTTGAACTGGTAATCCATCAGATTGTATTAATAATAAATATCTTGCCTGCAGTAAAAATCACTCAAAGCCTCTTCAGTTTGGAATATCAGGCAGACGTTCCCTCAAGGGAAACGAGCTAACAGTTAGTCTGAGTGGGACCAATTCAATTAAATGAGTTAAAATGTTATTAAATTTAACTACGTTTTGTTCTGAATTTAATTGTTATTTCTATAAGTTCAGCGGGTCCATGAGATAAAAAACAGAAGTCGTTGTGCTAAATTAAGGCACATAAAACAACTAATTTCACATGAATCAGTGTAACTTTTCAATCCTTTTGAATATACAGTGGGGCAAAAAAGTATTTAGTCAGCCACCAATTGTGTAAGTTCTCCCACTTAAAAAGATCAGAGAGGCCTGTAATTTTCATCATAGGTATACCTCAACTATGAGAGACAAAATGAGGAAAAAAAATCCAGAAAATCACATTGTCTGATTTTTAAAGAATTTATTTGCAAATTATGGTGGAAAATAAGTATTTGGTCAATAACAAAAGTTAATCTCAATACTTTGTTATATAGCCTTTGTTGGCAATGACAGAGGTCAAACGTTTTCTGTAAGTCTTCACAAGGTTTTCACACGCTGTTGCTGGTATTTTGGCCCATTCCTCCATGCAGATCTCCTCTAGAGCAGTGATGTTTTGGGGCTGACGCTGGGCAACACGGACTTTCAACTCCCTCCAGAGATTTTCTATGGGGTTGAGATCTGGAGACTGGCTAGGCCACTCCAGGACCTTGAAATGCTTCTTACGAAGCCACTCCTTCGTTGCCCGGGCGGTGTGTTTGGGATCATTGTCATGCTGAAAGACCCAGCCACGTCTCATTTTCAATGCCCTTGCTGATGGAAGGAGGTTTTCACTCAAAATCTTACGATACATGGCCCCATTCATTCTTTCCTTTACACGGATCAGTCGTCCTGGTCCCCTTGCAGAAAAACAGCCCCAAAGCATGATGTTTCCACCCCCATGCTTTACAGTAGGTATGGTGTTCTTTGGATCCAACTCAGCATTCTTTCCCCTCCAAACACGACAAGTTGAGTTTCTACCAAAAAGTTCTATTTTGGTTTCATCTGACCATATGATGTTCTCCCAATCCTCTTCTGGATCATCCAAATGCTCTCTAGCAAACCGCAGACGGGCCTGGACGTGTCCTGGCTTCAGCAGGGGGACACGTCTGGCACTGCAGGATTTGAGTCCCTGGCGGCGTAGTGTGTTACTGATGGTAGCCTTTGTTACTTTGGTCCCAGCTCTCTGCAGGTCATTCACTAGGTCCCTCCGTGTGGTTCTGGGATTTTTGCTCACCATTCTTGTGATCATTTTGACCCCACGGGGTGAGATCTTGCGTGGAGCCCCAGATCGAGGGAGATTATCAGTGGTCTTGTATGTCTTCCATTTTCT